>CM061531.1:313971375-314158636 GCA_030545055.2 Neoaliturus tenellus | reverse complement strand
AGTAACGGTTTCATGAGCTCTTGTTTTACCTCATTTTCATCAGGCTTTTCATCACATGAAGGCCAAAAGGATGAATCATTTAGTAACCAACTAGGCCCCTTCCACCAATTAGATCGCACTAAGGTTTTTGGAGAGCAGCCTCTACTAGGCAAATCAGCTGGATTCATAGATCCTGGAACATGTCGCCAATGATCTGCATTAGTTAGCGATCTAATTTCTTGAACACGGTTCCTTACAAACACTCCCCAGGGCTCTTCCTGTTTGATCCACGCAATTGTAGTCGTTGAGTCCGTCCAGTAGAACGATTCTTCAATTTTCAACTCCTTCAAAATAGTAGCTGCTAGTCTTGCCCCAATAGTGGCTGCCAAAAGTTCTAGTCTCGGAATTGTCAACGGTCTTATAGGTGCAACTCTCGATTTGCTCCTAACAAATAAATCATCACATTACCACCATGCTCAACTCGAAGAAAACAAACAGCTGCATAAGCTGCTTGGCTAGCGTCACAGAATGTATGCAATGTATAGTGAGCTTCCATTTCGTTCAATTTTATCCATCGAGGAATCTGAATACTGTTCAGCAAATGATCTCCGTTCAACCATTGTTTAAATTTGGCCTTGATTTCCTCGTCAACTTCTGAATCCTAATCCCCTTTAGAATTCATGTCTGTTGTATAAGTAGTTTTGGGAGAAGGGTTGTTGGACTTGTCATACCTATCGGGTCAAAAACCTTTTGGGAAGCTGAAAGCAAGGATCTTCTTGTGACCTTTTACACTACTGACTGAGCGTCAAAATTAGGAACATTTATTTTAATTGTGTTCTGTTGTTTGTTCCAAATCATCCCAAGAACATTCGTTTCTAACGACTCACTCAGGTGCGGATCAGAATACTCCCACCCTCGGAGTTCAAACTTGGCAGCTTGGAATATAGATGAAGCTTCGTCAATGAAGTTAGTCAACCGCTCTGTGTCTCCAACGCTGGTTACACAATTATCAACCGTAAAAACTCTCTCGCAACTTATTGATCACAGGTACTGAATACTTAGCATCTCCCTGTTGTGAAAACTGCTCACACCTACTCAGATGGTGTTTGAAGACTGCTGGTAACAAGAAAGGACTACTAGACACGCCAAATACAACTCGCCTATGTCGAAAAATCCTCAGGTTACCTTCTTTGTCTTTCCAAAGAAAATCGAAGAAAATCTCTGTCATCTTCATTAAGTGAAATCTGTAAAAAAGACTTTTTTTACATCTGATATTACTCCAATACGGTCAAAACGAAATCTCAACAGAATACTGGGTATTAGTTCAATGAGGTTCACTCCCTTTTCAAGACATTGATTAAGTGAAACATGTCCTTTTGCGTGAGCTGATGCGTCAAACACTGGCCTGATGCGTGTAGTGCTTCCTTCTTTGATGACAGTTCGATGCGGTAGACAATTTCCAACATCCCATTGTTCCACAGGTACCTCTTCAATTATGTTTTCATTTAACCAATCTGTAAATACTGCTTCATAATCATTTTCTAAATTAGCAGATTTAAGTTAACTTACGGTTATCTCGAGCCTTCTCTTACTAGTTCATAATTGTGGGGTAAAGGCGGATGTTCTTCCAACCATGGTAGTTTAACCTCGTACCTACCATCTTCCAAGATTGTTACAGTTTCTAGAAATTGTTGCTCTGCATCGACGATCCTTTGGAGCTGGGTTTTCTGCTGCATCGGACACTCAATACCTAGAACATCTAGTTTCCACAAATCTGAAATAGAGTGATCAGTACATAACATGTTTACGTTTGCCATGTAACTGTCTGTGTCTTTGACACGGCCCATGATAGTCCAACCCAACAATGTTTTTTATTGGCCACAAGACCACAGCTTAGTACGTGTTTTTCACCGGTGAATAATTTACCAGCTATATCGGCACCCACAAGAATGTCAATTGGACCTGGTTCAATGTCAGTCAAGATTATTCCCAATTTAGATAACTCATTTACCCACATTCCTTTGCCAACCACAGGTACATTTTGACAAATAACATCTGTGTCAAGTACCTCAAAATTGCATGCATAATTATTGCTTTATTTAAATAAAATTTAATGCTAAATAATTTAATGCTAAATAAAATTTAGCATTATTTAGATTATGGGTGGGATTAGTTTGGGTGGGTGTTAGAGTTGCGTTTCTGCATTAGCTGTTCCAGTTTCCCTGAAATTAATGGTTACGCTTTGATGCGGACGGGACGTTACGCTTTGATGCGGACGGACCAGGGCCTCCCTGCTGTTCCAGTTTCCCTGAAATTAATGGTTACGCTTTGATGCGGACGGACGTTACGCTTTGATGCGGACGGCCCAGGGACCTCCCTTGCAGAACGTAACTAGTGGGTTGGGAGTGGGAACCGCTAGGCAAACAGGGTGGTGGGAACAGTAATTACTGTTCCCATCACCTTGGATCATTATAAATCTTGAATGACCTTGACCCACTTTCGGAAGGGTCAATGACCCCCCCCCCCCCCCCTCCCCCCCCCCCCCCCCCCCCTCCCTCCCCCACTCCTACCCCCACTCCTTCCCCCACTACGGGTGAACGACCGGTCATGACCTGAAAAATTAAAATGGCTATAACTTGATAACGGATTGACGGATTTGGACAGCGATACATCATTGAAAAGGGTCTATGTAAGACAAACATTTTGGTAAAAGAAGAATTTGGTTATCTTATTTTAGTCAAAAGTTATGCGAATTATTTTAAATAAATACCTTCTCTTTCCCTTTTCCCCCACCTCCCAGGTCAATAATCAGTCTCGGCCAGCTGCTACCCCTTCTCATTTGCATATTGTTATAAAAGACGCACCGACTGCGGCTAACATTTCATTCTGATTCCAGACGTTACGCTGCGAACTTGGAGCCACAACCATGTTATCTCTGCCAACTACAACTTCTACTTTAACTTCTACTTCGACTTCTATTTTCTACTACGGCTGTTCCTGCACCTAAGGAAACTCTTCGCCTCAAAAACCTTCCTGATTGCTACAAGAATCGACTTGCATCTCAACCTTCAACTTCTGGAGCTATTCTTCCGCCAACTAACACTTCTAGACTTCGTAGTATTTTTTCACCGCCTTCTCCTTCAAAGGACTCCGCACCACCATCAACTACTATGCCGCCACCGCAGAAGCCAGTTCACCACCATCCTAATACCCCTTCCGTTGAAACCATTGTTCATCGTCTAAGCACACCCATTATCCCACTATCACCATTGCCTCCTACCCCACCACTTAGTACACCTGAAAGATCATACCTATCACAAAACTGAATCCTCTCAACCTGCTACTAAATCATCTCCTAAATCAGCTCCTAAACCAGCTTCTAAACCAGCTCCTAAACTTACTCCTAAACCCGCTCTTCAGAGCAATTTCAATTATTACAAGAACAGCGTCCGTAGGGCATTTAGCCGTCCCACTACTTGCCCTGAAATGCTTACTAGGGGAATTAAGAAAGGATCACCTTGTGGGAGGAAATGTGTAAAAAACGAAAGTTTTTGCCGTGTACATGTCGTAAAACACATTTCTGAACTACAAGTGACCAGAAACCCCCACTGTTGAATACCAATCCAAAATTATTGGTGTGAAAGGAAATAGGCTTAAGAGAGGTTGTGTCTATTTTTTTTGAAAGTGTTATTGACAACGAACACATTTTGGCAACTTGTAACGGCGTAAGATATAATATTAAAGTGATTGAATCCTTGCGCAAGAGAAATCCGTTTATGAGTTAGACTCTAAAGACTATCTCCTCAGACACAAACTGGATGGTATTACAAGGTGGGGGCGTAGCAAGTAAATTTACATAGCTTTTTCCAATTATTGCTTAAAAAATACTGGGGGAGAAACACAACGCGTTATAGCGTTGTGTTTCTCCCCCATTATTTTTAACACTCTAAGTCTCGTGACCTACTAACCTACTTCCATCCAAGTAGTAAGAAAAGTACTTCCCCCACTCCTTTGGGTCGATGACTGGTCATGGTCAGCACCTACCCCTCATTTGCATACTATTATAAAAGCGGAGCGAGCGTTGGTCACCCCTTCATTTTTCTTCTACACGCCGCTCTTGCCGTTTCGTCTCTGCTGTTTATAATATTTCTTGCTTCAAAATGCCTCCTCATCTGAATGAAAATTTTAATTTTTCTGAAATTTCTGATGTTTTTGAACAATCTGAAGACACTTTAAGTAACGACAGTGAAAGTGAAGATGATGAGGACGATGATGATTATACTGTTGAACTTAGTGAAGAACGTAAAGTCATAGCAATTGATCCACAATTTCCATTTGATACAATAGAAAAGTTTATGGCTGAAGCTAATAAATGGTTGGACTCAGGATGTTATGTACGAATTGACTCTTTTATATTGTATGGTGATAGTCATTCTTTCCTTGTCACACCAAATGACAGAGACCGCATGTTGCAGTGGGCACAATCTATGATGGAGTGCTACGAACAAGGTGTGGACACTGGCGGCTATTTTCTTGCACAACTAGTGTAATAACAAATTACCCTTCCCCCACGTAGTGAAGAAGGAAAAGAAATATTAGGAATCTAATTATAATACTTCCTTCCACATATAAAGAAGAGGGGGAAAGGAGTGGGGATTATAAAGTGGTGGGGAATGTGTATAAATGCAGGTTGTTTCAAGAGACTTTTATTATTATTGTGGCTTTAGCAGAAACAACATGGAGTTTAAATCTTCAGCAAAAATAAGGAATAATATAATAAAGAAAGAAATTCGCAAGAAAGAAAAGATTGAACTTATAAAATTACAACTTATAATACCTTCCATTGAAATTGATGTAGCAAACTAAAGACTTTGGTGAAAACTAACGAATATTTGTTACAATGCTAAAAACAATCGAAGAGTTGAAGAGAAAGAATGGACATTCTACATAGTAAAATTTGAACATTTTAATATAAATAAGTAAACTGAAAAAAGTAGATGTAGAATAGAGAGCGAGGAATAGATCACTTTGTGGTAATGGACTAACATGCCACTTAGTGCTCTATTCCTCGTTCTCGCGTTAAAATTGGATTACCTTGACCTATTTGTTCGACTGTTAGAATTTGGTTAACACTGTTGAATTTCAGTTTTGAACTAATGTTTATTCTTGTTCAAATGTTAGAGTTTCTTAACACTGTCGAATTTTAGTTTTGAACTAACTTTTAATTTATGCGAATTTTTAGTTCAACTCTAGTTAATTTATGTGCAAATTTAGTTTAACCAAGTGCCTGTGCTCTAGCCATTTCCACCCTAACATTTGTTTCTTTCAACATCTGTCCCATAACATCTGTCCTAATAGATGTTTGGAGGGCAGGTGTTTGGTTTTAAAAGTAACTAAAATTAGTTGGGTGGGGGAAAGTTAGTTAAAGCTTGAATATAAAGAAGTATATACTAAAACTCCAATGGGAATAAAGAACACGAATGAACAATTAGTTTGTAGAAGGTTAATATTTTTAATTAAAAAGTTTGATTTCCTTGTATAGTGAAGAAGATGAAATAGTGGTGGGGGGACCGTTATAAAAGGAGGAACGCGAGAGCCTATTTCATTTCTTGGCAAAATTTCGAAGAGTAAACATCTCAACATGTATCGTTGCGATAAATGTTCGGAATCGTTTCACGATGAAATTCTATTAGACTGTCATAAAGAACTAATTCACAACAACCCAGAAGAAAAACAAGAACAACAAGAACAAGAACAACAAGAAGAACAAGAACAACAAGAAGAACAAGAACAACAAGAAGAACAAGATGAAATAACAGCAACATCTTCAACTACTTTACCGAATCTACAAGTATTTGCATTACCCGGTAAAGTAGTAATGCATCATAAGATTCAAAATGAAAACTTGAAGCTAGAAGAATTTATTAGAGAAGCAAAACCAATCGTAAGTAAAATTTTAAAAGAAGAATTGAAAAGATTAAACTTTCTTAAATTTGGTTTACTACTAGAAGCTATGTTTATAAATGTACAAGAAGAATTATCACCAAGAGGATTCATAACAAAAAACCGAACCATTATGGAAAGTTCAAACATTGATTCAATAATAGAAAATTGTATAGAAGAAATATTAACAAAAATTCAGGAACACGAAGGAAGAGGATCCGGATGGAGTCTTACAAGTATTGAAGTATTAGATATAAGAGTTCACAAACATGGATATGGACTAATGGGATCTAGTTACATTCCTTTACCAAAAAGAATTGAAAATACAAAATCTTGTGTTAATGTTAAAAATGAAGACAATGAATGTTTTCGTTATGCAATGACAGCTAAATTTGTACCACCACTTCATGTGAATAGACCTAACCAAGAATATGAAAATCAAAGATTTAGATACAATTTTCAAGGAATCACTTATCCTGTATCACTGAAAGATATATCAAAATTTGAGAAGAAAAATCCTGGTACGTCTATCAATGTTTTTGCATTAGATAGTTCAAACAAAGTGTATCCTTTACGTATTGCAAAAGAAGAGCTACCAGATCATACGGATTTACTACTACTAACGCGAGGAGATGTGTCTCACTATGTGTACATAAAGCAATTTGATCGTCTTGTTAATAAGCAGCTTTCTAAAGATCGACACAGAAAGTTAATTTGCAAGAGATGTTTCAATTTTAAACGAGATGGGCTACACTCAAGAGAATGGTTACAAGAGCACAAAAGATTATGTAACAATAATTATGAAGCAAAGATTATTTTACCTTCGGAAAGCAGAGCATTTGTTACATTTGAAAAGGTTCATCATCAGTACCGTATTCCTCTAGTTGTGTATGCGGACTTTGAATCAACACTTGTTCCTGTTGAAGATGAAAATTGTGAAGCTAGAAAAAGTGTCAAATATCAAATGCACAAACCAAACAGTTTTTGTTTAATGGTTAAATCAACATTATCAGAAGAACATTTAAACAGATATGGATTAACTTCAGAACCTCTAATATATCGTGGTGAAAATGTAGAAAAAATATTTCTTGATCACTTATATTCAATAGCTGGAAATGCACAAAGATTATATACAAATATTGTACCAATGAAACCGATGGAGGAAGAAGAAGAAATTCAACATGAAAATGCAACTCGATGTTTCTTATGCAAAAATGATTTTACTATTGAGAATTATAAAGTTAAAGATCATGATCACCTCACAGGTTATTACAGGGGTGCTGCTTGTAATAAATGCAACTTAAGCTATCGTTTACCACTATTTATTCCTGTGGTTCTGCATAACCTCAGTGGGTACGATGCTCATTTTATAATACCTGAACTAGGAAGAGACGACGGTAAAATCGATGTGTTAGCTGAAACTTCAGAGAAGTTCATAAGTTTTTCCAAAGAAGTTGGAAACATGAAACTAAGATTCTTGGACTCCTACAGATTTATGCCGTCGAGTTTGTCCAAACTTTCAGAAAATTTAAGGAAACAAGATTTCATCGAAACAAAGAAGATTGTAAATAACGACAAACTGGATTTGGTACTTCGGAAAGGTGTGTTTCCATATGATTACATAGACAGTTTAGAAAGATTTAATGAAACATCACTTCCGGCTAAAGAAGAATTCAAAAGTAAACTTTATGACATGGACATATCTCAAGAGGACTATGATCATGCATGTAAAGTATGGAACGATTTAGGATTTAGAACATTGGGAGAATATTCAGATTTTTATGTTAAATTGGATGTAACTTTACTATGTGATATAATGGAAGAATTTAGAAATACATGTTTTGCAGCATATGGATTGGACCCTCTTCATTCGTACACTTCACCTGGATTAGCATGGCAAGCTATGTTGAAAGAAACAAATTGTAAAATACAACTTCTTACTGATATAGATATGGTTATGATGTTAGAGTCAGGAGTTCGAGGGGGATTGACGCAAAGCGTTACACGACATTTCAAGGCGAACAACAAGTATCTGCCCGATTATGATGCATCAAAACCAACAACATTCCTGGGTTATTTTGATGCAAATAACTTATACGGATGGGCAATGTCGAATCCCCTTCCATATGATAATTTTAAATGGATAGATCCAGAATCGATTGGAAACATAATGGATATACCGAAGCATGGTGAAACTGGTTACATTTTTGATGTTAATTTTGAATATCCTGAACATCTTCATGATCAACATTATGATTTACCACTTCTTCCTAAGACTGAAATTTCCCCTACTGGAAGATGGCCAAAATTAATGATGACTTTAACCGACAAGTCTCGATATGTTGGACACTACTGGATGATACAACAAGCTTTAGACTTAGGATTGAGAATTACAAAAATTAATCGAGTACTAAAATTTTCTCAATCTTGTTGGTTAAAACCTTACATCGACAACAACACAAGAAGAAGAGCCACCGCTACATCAAGTTTTCAAAAAGATTTTTTCAAATTAATGAATAACGCAATATTTGGCAAAACTTTGGAAAACAAAAGGAAACATAAGGATATCAAATTGGTAACTGATCCAGTAAAATTACAGAAATTGGTGCAACAACCAAACTTTGGTTCATCTATAATTATTAATGAAAATCTAGTTGTTATTTCCATGAACAAGAAGTCAGTTACAATGGATCGTCCTTTGTATCTTGGAATGTCAATCTTGGATATTTCAAAAACACATATGTACGAGTTTCATTATAAGAAGATGGTTAACTATTATGGAAGAGAGAACATTGGTATTGCATATATGGACACGGATGCACTAATTTACTGGATTAAAACAAATGACATGTATGAAGATCTACGCACCTTTATATATAAAGATGATTTCGACTTTTCCGATTATCCTAAGGATCATCCAAATTACGACTATGACAGAAATAAGAAAGTATTGGGAAAATTTAAAGATGAAACAAATGGTGTGCCGATGATGGAAATTGTAGCATTAATGTCCAAACTGTATTCATTTCAACTGTACATAAACGAGAGGAACGAACATCAAGTCACGAAGAAGGCCAAAGGAATAAAAACTTCTTTCCTGAAGAAGAATGTACAGTTTGAACATTATAAAAGATGTTTGTTTGAAAATGTTGAAACAACTGCAACGTTCAACACTATTAGAAGTTATAATCATCAACTATTTAGTGTCAAACAAACAAAGTGGGCATTAAGCTACAAAGATGACAAGCGCCATATTTTAGAAGATAAAATTAATACTTTACCATTCGGCCACTACTCTCTAAACCCTATCGACCAGTAAACCTATTCTTCGTCCTCTACCTTCTTCCTTTTTCCTTTCCGTAAAGAAGAGGGGACATGGCAAGCCCAATGCCATGTTCCCTCTTTTTTACACTAATATGAATTGGCCTTGACCTATATTCAAACTATATAAATGAGAATAAACTATTCTATGGATCAGTATTTTTACATGCGGTGTACAAGCAACATCTGAAGATGGAAAGTGTGAAGGACAAGATTGTAAATGAACTACATAAACCAGCAAGAAGAAGATTTCCAAGAAGAAGTACAATCATTAAAGGGATGAATGATCTTTATCAAGCTGATCTCATTGAAATGATACCGCACAGTAAATTAAACAAAGGATTTAAATATATTTTAACAATTATAGACTGTTTTACTAAAATAGCTGACGCTTTACCATTGAAGGATAAGACTGGTAAAAGTGTTACAAAAGCTATGGAAACCACAATACAAAGAAATAAATTTAAAATTAAACATCTACAGACCGATGATGGAAAAGAATATTTTAATAAAGACTTTAGAGCTTTGATGAAGAAATATCAAATAAATCATTATTCTACAAATTCTGAAGTTAAAGCTTCAATAATTGAAAGATTCAATAGAACATTGAAAGGTGCGATGTATAAACAATTTTCAAAACGAGGATCATATGTGTGGTATGACATATTACCACAACTTATAAAACAGTATAACAACAAATATCATCATACCATTGGAATGAAACCTATCCAGGTAAACAGTGCTAATGCGAAAATTGTATTACAACGCATTAAAAATAATACAACACCGAAATTAGAAAAATTGCAACCAAAGAAGTTCAAGGTCAACGATAAAGTTCGTATAAGCAAATACAAAGGTGTATTTAGTAAAAGATATCTACCAAATTGGACTAATGAAGTATTTACAATTTATAAAGTGCAACCAACTATACCTGAAACCTATTTATTAAAGGATAACAAGGGTGAATTACTTCAAGGTGGATTCTACGGACACGAATTGTTGAAATCAACAGTTGGTGATGTATATCTTGTCGAGAAGATTTTACAAAGGAAAAAGGATATGGTTAAAGTCCGGTGGTTAGGGTTTGATAAAAGTGAAGACTCTTGGATTCCTTCAAAAGACTTAGTATAGTTGTTTAATAGCTCATTGTGTGTTTAACCTTTATACAAGATGGAGATTGTACAACAAAAAGATCGATGTAATATCAATAACATTGATGAATTGACAGTTGACAATGATAAGTTAAATCATGGAAAACATGGTGAATTACTACCAAATACGATAAGATGTCTAATAACTGGTCCTTCAAATTGTGGAAAAACTAATGTTGTTTTTAACCTTATAACTAATCCTAAAGGATTGCGTTTTAATAATATATACATTTTTTCAAAATCATTGCAACAACCAAAATATCAATTATTGGATAAAGTACTTGCAAGTGTACCTGAAGTGAATTTTTACAAGTTTAATGCCAGTGAAACAATTATGCAACCGAATGAAGCAAAACCATTTTCTATTTTTATATTTGACGATGTTTCTTGTGAAAATCATGACACAATAAGGAATTATTTTGCTATGGGAAGACATCATAATATTGATAGCATTTATATTGGTCAAACATACAGTAAAATTCCAAAACAACTTATAAGAGACAATGCAAATATGTTGATCATCTTCAAGCAAGATGAAACAAATTTAAAGCATATATATAATGATCATGTAAATGCGGATATGCCATTTGAAAAATTTAAAGAGATGTGTGGCAAAGCATGGAATGAGAAATATAGCTTTCTCGTTATTATGAAGGAAGAAGATATTAAAAATGGTAGATATCGTATAGGGTTGGATAAATTTGTATTTATGCGTTGAACTACCGATGCTACATCTAGTTACACGTTGAACTTCACAGTGTAAACATGGTGAATCAAGAAAAACTATTGAAAGAAATAAAATCACTCAGTGATTCTATTAGGATGAAGAATCGTGCATTGAGGATGGGTTTAAGTGAAAGAGAAGAATTTCTAGAGACTACATTTAAACCTATTACGGAACCTTTAAAACAGATATCAGAAACTATTGGTAAACCTCATTATGAAGGAGATGTTTTACTACCAGTTTCTAAACAAGAAGTACAAGCATTAAAAAAAGAAGAAGATGATGATTCATATACAAGTGCTAGTGAGCAAGAAGAAACAAAAGAAGAAGAAGAACCAATTGTTGAAAAGGAAGAAGAACAGCCAATACCAGAAGCAGAACAATCTATTCCAAATTTAACTCAATTGAGTAGCGATATATTACAACATGGACCTCTTGGAAGAAAATATATAATGAAAATGCTACATGACATGAAATCAAACCCGAATTTGAGTAGATCACACGTATACGGAGCAAGAATTGATGGGAATGAATTGAAGATTGGCGATTCAAAGCTTGAAATAACACAAGACGATTACATCATTATTGGTGAGCATAGATATAAAGGAACAAAAGGATTATATGAATTAATTTTTAAAAACATACCACTAAGATATTCATCCAAAGATTTAAGTGTTTTTAAGGAGATTCTACAAAATACTAACGCTCATAAAAGAAACTACTCAAAGGATGCAATGATTAATCGTTCACGTGCAACAAAATATAACATCGTTATAAAAAAGTTGTTTCCTCCACGAAAATTGCCAACATTACGTACTGCACCAGCGGTGAGACAACCACTGAAAAGAAAATCTTTATCACTTATGGATTTATCACTTCTTGAACAACATGGTAAAAAGAGTAAAGGAGATACTTCAACATCTGGTAAAGGATTGATGAAAAATCTATACAATACGAATGTGATTTACTACAATGATATCAATAAATTGGTTGATAGAATGAGACTATTGCATGAAGCCATGGAAGCCGGTCATACAGGTTTGAATAATGAATGGGTGGCTCTAGTTGATGAACTTAGGAATCGCGGTATAGTCGTATAATTGTCCGTGGATATAAAAGAGGTGCAAGCATAAGACGTATCAGTTCTAACATGAGCGTCGACAAGTTCGGACGGTACTCCGCTTTAGGAGTGCAAGTTGGAGAAGACAGAAAAAGAAGTGGATTACCGCAAACACCTGAAGGTGACTATAGCATAAGTAATAAACGTTTAAAACTAGTTAAAGATCCAGAAGAAGATACTGATGGAGCAAATTTGAAGACAGTAAAAGAAGCTACTTCAACATCATTAAAATTACATAAGAATACTTATGATGTTGAATCACATAGATTAATTAATGTTGGTAAACCAACTGAAGGTTCTGATGCAATTACTAAAGAGTACTTATCATCTGAACTTTCAAATACTTTAAAATTGCAATGGGGTAACAACTTAAAAGATGGACAAACATATGATGCTGGAAATTATAGAATAACCAACGTGGGAAATCCCAAAAATGATAAAGATTCAGTTAATAAAGAATATTTACATTCTATAATACCGGAAAAAACTGAACATGGATATTCTTTTTATAAATTTATTATAAATGACATTGGATACCCAAAGGAAGACGGTGATGCTGTAAACCTAAAATACATCAAGGACAACTGTATTTTACAAGATGTTAATGAAATCGATTGTCATGGTAAAACATTGACAAATGTAAAGTTTGGTTCTCAACCAAAAGATGCTGTTACTATAGAACAATTATCTAAAGAATTAAAAAAGGAAACATCCAATTTTGTAAAACATGAAGATGCCGTGTTAAAGCGGGGAGATAAATTTATACATGGAAATGAAAAGTTTAATTTAATGCAAGGAAATAATGATGAATGGGATGCAGGACGTAAAACAATAACAAATGGAAGATTTGGTATAAAAGATACAGATGTACCTCTAATGGTGCAAACATTAATTGCTACTGGTGGTACATTAGGTACATACAATGGTCGTAATAGAAGAATAAAAGATATTTATCCTGGTTACGAAGCAAATGATTGTGTTACAATGAAACAAACAATAACTTGGGATAAACACTTTGGGACCAAATATGATGCAAAGATGAAGAAAATAATTAATATTTTACCAGGCGAAGATTCAAATGATGCTGCTACTATTGGACAAGTCATAAAAACATCAAAAAGTGATTCAACAGCTTACACATGTAATGATAAACGTATTATGCAATTACATGATCCTCAACATCCAAAAGATGCTGTAAATTTAGATTGTTTAATAAGAATAGTGGGCAATTTACTTATTGATACCCATAATCATATAGCTAGTACAACGAATCATGTGATGATTCAACCCGATGAACGAGAAGCTTGGATTAAAAATAGAATTATAAATCAGTATATAATTAATTTGAATAACTAAGTGTTTAAATATAAAAAATTATACATAACTTATTCATTTATGTAATGTATCTTGTGGAGTAAACACACCAGTTTATATAAGACTACATAATGAAGGCCGTATCACTCAGTCATCATCAAGACAGCAACAAGAGAGGACGTGGTATAACTTCAACTGCGTTATCCCTGCTTAGACGGATACCTATTGGTGCTGTTGTAAATCGAGCAATAGACGCTTTACCATACGAATTACATCTGCCCGGAGGTTATCAATATTGTGGACCTGGAACTAAGTTGGCAAAACGTTTAGCAAGAGGAGATCCTGGAATTAATAAATTAGATCAAGCTTGCAAAGAACACGATATAGCATATTCAAAGTATAAAGATTCAACAAATAGATCAATAGCAGATAAAATTCTAGCGGAAAAAGCTTGGCAAAGAGTAAAATCAAGTGACGCAAATATTGCAGAAAAAGCAGCAGCTTGGGCAGTAACTACAGCCATGAAGACAAAAGCAAAGTTAGGTGGTGGAAGACGTCGCAGAGGAAGACCTGCAAAGAGAGGCACTCCCAAAAGAGGTGGAAACATTAAAAAAGGACGTCGTAGAACTCATAAGGCAAGTGTAAAGAAGACTTCTGTTTGGCAAATGGTAAAAAACGGAGCAGGTTTATACCTAAGACCATACCGTGTGTACTAAATAAGAAGAATCAATTGATAATTCCAAATAAAGCCTTAACAAATCATCAGTTAAATGATTATGTAAAATGTTTAAAAATACCATTCTTTCGAGGAGTTTTTATGAAAGATGCATTACCAACTAAAATATGGAAAAATGAAACTGGAATAGTAAATTTGGATTCCACCTATGGTCCAGGCACTCATTGGGTATGCTATAAAAAACTCGGACAAACCATTTACTACTTTGACAGTTTTGGCAATCTACCACCGCCAAAAGAACTGCAACATTATTTTCGAAACTCCAAAAATATTTTTTACAATTACAAAAGAGAACAACCTAACAATACTGAAATATGTGGGCATTTATGTTTGGAGTTTCTAGCGAAGAGTGTCAGTCAGCTTTAAGATGTCATCGTATACAGTGTCACTGAGTGGAAATTCATCCACATTGAAAAGTACGCTGTTCCCAGCATTGCGTCTATCCAAGGAAAGATTATGGGAAGCGGCATTACTTGATTTGACTACCTACAATTCAATTCCTAATGTTACAGAAGGAAAAAACAATTTACTACATTATTATGAAACTAAGGATGCTGCAGGAAAATACTCAGAATTGAAAATAATTACATTTCCTACTGGAGCTTATGAAATTGATGATATAAACCAATTATTACAGAAACAACTCGGAGAAGACAATATCACCGTTAAAGGAAACAATAATACTTTAAAAGCAGAAATAACTTCAAAATATTATATTGATGTCAGCTTGGAACAGTCGATTGGCAGTTTACTTGGATTTACAGATACAAAAAAGAAAATCTTAACTCCTGGAACTACTCATTCAGGTGATTCAACTGTAACAATATTGAAAGTAAATAGTATTGATGTCACGTGCAACATTATACACGGATCGTATAGAGATGGAGTTAATCAACATATTTTACATACATTTTATCCAACAGTGGCTCCCGGTTTTAAAATTGTTGAGAAGCCACAAAACTTGATATACCTACCGTTAAACACCAGTTTCATTTCAGACATCGTACTGAACATATTGGATCAAGACGGTCATAGTGTTGACTTTAGAGGAGAAACAATTACTATACGGATACACATCAGAGCAGCAACATAAAAGTCAACATGGGATTATCATTTAAACCGCAACGGAAGAGTCGGGAGCTCAGTAGCTCCTCGACATTGGAAGAGTTAACATCGGAAAACATTCGTTTTCTACAGAAGATTGGATTGAAACTTAACAGCGATGGATATCCTGGATATATCTCAAGGACCAACGTTCGACGAAACACTATGGGAGAAGGAATATCACACGCACAACCCTTACACTTCATCAAAATTAAACAATAACGATGAAATAAGGATCCCCATTCAACAACAAGATATTTACACTTTACCGTGTGAAAGTTACTTGTACATCGAAGGACGGGTATTAAAATTGGATGGAAAAACTGCTTCAACAGTTCCTTTTATAAATAACCCGATGGCATATCTTTTTGATGAAATAAGATATGAAATATCAGGGGTGACGGTTGATTCAACAAAAAAGGTTGGTTTAACAACGACATTGAAAGGATTAACATCATTAACACCGCATGAGAAGAATTCAATAGTCACTGCCGGATGGGTTGCCCCCGATAAAGACACTATAACACCAGCTTCCAATGGTCACTTTGATTTTCATGTACCTTTACGATTGCTTTTGGGATTCGCTGAAGATTACAAACGGGTAGTAATAAATGTCAAACAAGAATTAGTATTACTCAGATCTTCAACTAATAAGGACTTAATACTTGCAGACCCTGCAACTACGGAAGATAAACTGGAATGGCAACTACAGTTGGATAAAGTTGTTTGGAGAGTACCTCATGTAAGATTGGCCGATGAACATAGAATCCTATTATTGAGAAAGTTAAAATCTGACCGTGATATTGTGATGCCATTCCGAAGTTGGGAATTTCATGAATACCCTACACTACCTCAGACAGAAAGACAAACATGGACCGTCAAGACATCAACTTACTTGGAACGAGCAAGGTACATAATACTCGGTTTTCAAACTAAGCGAAAAGATGTTATCACTGCAAATGCTGGTCAATTTGATCACTGTAAAATAAAGAATTGTAAAGTTTTCCTAAACTCTCAATTCTTTCCCTATGACAATTTGAATGTCATGTTCAGCAATAAACGTTTTTCCATTTTATACGATATGTATGCAAGATTTCAATCATCATATTATGTAAAGACTAATACACCACTATTATCACCTGACCAGTATTATTCCAAGGCTCCAATAATTGTAATCGATTGTTCAAAACAAAATGAATCGGTAAAATCATCAAGTGTGGATATAAAAATTGAAATGGAATTTGAAGAACCAGTAGCGGATGGAACTTCGGCATACTGTCTAATTCTACATGATAAAATAGTTACTTACACACCGCTGACCGGAATTGTGAAGAATGTACTTTAAGAAGAATTGTACAACAACTGCAAATTTTTGAGGTTAGAATTATCTGCTTTAATTTTTGAGGTTAGAATTTCATTTGTGAAAGACAAGTTGAAAACAAACAATTATGTAATTGTATAAATTTCAAGGATTTACGAAAAATATAAAAGCGAGAAAATAATTAGTAGAAACTTCATTCTATCTTCAACCGTCGTATGGGAAACATCATTCGCAAGATGAATTCTACTAACGGAGAAGAAAATACACCTCTAATGGATGATAATAGTTCAGATATAGAAAAACAAGTTGAACGAGAAATGGACGAATTCCTAAAATTCAACAAACATAAGAAGAGAGAAGAAGAAAAAGCTGAAAAAGAAGTAAAAAGGAAGAAGGTTGAAGTTAACATTACAACCAATATTTTAACAGAAGTATTTCTTCGGATTATCTACCCAATTTCTTCATGCATGACAAAAAGTATATCAGTTGGAATTTTAAAATCAATGGATTATTCACCAATTGTTATTTTAAATCATGGAAACAAAATGGTTACTTTCAGTGAAACTACTTGGGAATCTCTCATGAAACATTTACATCTTTTGGAGTGCTATTTAAGTAACAACACATTTGGAAGAAGAACAAGATTAAGTTTATTGGAATCAAATATTGAAGTTGATATAGTAAAACATCGTGGAGGACAAATTGTTCGCTTCAGAGATTTAACTACACATAATGTTAAATTATATTTCACTAAAGAAGAATTTTACACTTTAAGTTGTACTACCGGTCCCGTCACCAGATATTTGAAACAACTAATATTTTCAAGTGCAATAATTAAAGACTATCTAATTGATACATTGGACAAAAAACCATTTGTTCCAATTTTATACGGTCCCGTGGATACTTCAATCTTTAATAGAATACCTCAAGAAGTTGAAATGTGGAGACAATTAAACAACTATCACACCAATTTTAATATTGATGAAGTGGCACAAGAAGTGAAAGAAGAAGAACAATCCTGTCTGTTATAAACATCGGCTCATTCAATTTTTAAGTCAGTTGTTAGTAAGACTTCATCATGAATAAACGGGTTTCGTTTTCTAATGCGCCACATATAATGGAAGTTAAAAGAGGTATAATTGAATTTCAAGCTTTCCGAGGAAATGATGGTAATTTTATTATTAAAGAATTAGTAATCTTGGACATGAACACATCAGTAGTTTATCATTATTTGTTCAAACCTCCAGTACCATTTAATAGACTAACAACTAAAGCGAAAGTTACAAACAAATGGTTGAACAAACATTTTCACAACTTAAGATGGGATGAAGGTTTCATTAATTATAACATGATGCCGCACATTATGAATCATTATTGCAAAGAGTTTAAAATTATCTACACAAGGGGATTGGAAAAAGCAAATTGGATACAATCATTTACAAGCAACGAAGTGATTAATGCAATAATTGATAAAGATTTCCAATGCTACTTCAACGAACTTTGTATTTCATCAAAAAGTTTTAAACATCGAAGGTCGCAGTGCGCTTTAAAGAATGCCTACCGCTTGAATAATTTCCTTCAACAAACTGGTGGGGGTAGTGTCAGTGGTGGGGGTAGTGTCGATTATAAAAGTGAGAGCGCTACCATGACACAGCATGAGTATTACTCAAACCTCCGAAGAGACAACATCTCCGACGGACATTCTTATTAACAAGAAGATTAACAACAACATCAATATGGCATCACAGAACTTACTTCAAAGTTTAGTTGATCAGTTCAACGCTCATTCTAAATCATCAATTCTACCTACAAAGAAATGTTCTGAACTAAAAGAAGAAAAACACTACATCATTCATACTATTAAGAAAATGGAAACTTCAGTAGGTGATGCTATAAATTGCACTTTGAGCGAGGCACCTTATACAATTGGTGATGAAGCAAAATTTCAGATCTTCTTACCAAAGCGCTTCGTACAACTACTTCAAAATGAAGATCTTCGTATAATTCAACCCGGCGCACTCTATTTGGTATCACATGGACCCAGTGGAAACAACTCTACTGAACTTACAATTCATGTAACACCTACTACTGATTAATTTGTACATAACATTGTAAATATTTCTTTGTATTTGTTTTTTCAATAAATATGATATAAAACAAAAAAAAAAAATAAAAATAAAAAAAGCAACATATTGTAATGTCTTTGTACATTACAATATGTTGCTTTTTTTAAAAATTCCACAGGATGACCTTGACCCAATTTTGTATAATTATAAAAGGGGAAATGTACTTGCAAAATTCATCAGTCTACTGCTACCTTTCATACCGTACACATCTCGCTCTTAATCCCTGAATATAAAACTGCAACATGTCCCTAAAGGTCAAGTGTGCATCTTACGATACTAACACCATAACAACTTTTGAACAACTCGAAGATTTAACCAACGAAATGCGAGTTTTACTTACCGGTGGTTATCACTTAACTGTTGATGTTAGTGCTACTAATACAAGAATGTTCACTAAAACAAAATATTGCGATGATGAAATATTTATTTCTACACAACCTACAACTTCTTCATCGCCAACTGGTCAACATAACATCAAGTTCCAAAAGTATTACCAATGTTGAATAACTTTTGACAGACAAAACTACAACTAAAGAATCACATGATCAATATGAGTTAATAAAAAGGATGTGATACTTGTATAAATAATCATTTGCTTCTCAGCTCTCACCACGACAAGACCTATTTAAGAAAATGTTGTACAGAATGATGATTCAACTTGATGGAAAAATCTATGGAAAAGACTACAACACCATTGAACAAATGACCCAAGATTTAGATGTATTAACTAAAGAAGGATATCAAGCTAAATTAATTTTAAAATTTCCTGAAGTACATCCATTATCAACAGAAGAACTTGTTGCTATGGCTAAGGCGGAGAGAGAGAAAAAGTCTGAAGAAAACAAAGAAAAACAAACTTCCTAAATTTTAATAATCCTTACACTTGTAAGGTATAATTTTTTAAAACTCCATTTGGATGACCTTGAAATTACCCCCACCACTTTTCACAGTACATAAAACTCACTATTCAACACTATACACTCTTATTCTTTCACTGGACTCCGCAGCGTCAACATGGAAGAGCAAAAATACAAGTACAAACCTCGTTACTGTTGTGAACAACAGTGTACAGATTTAGGACCAATGATGGTGGATGGGTTAGCTTGTACTAAATGAGAATTCTTCGGATCTTGTTATTGCAAATGCAAAACAAAACAACTACCACCACCGGAATTGCGAACTTTCAAATTTTACAAATCAAGATTTTTTCATACATGTTGTCCTCAAAGATGTTTCAAATTTCACCCTCTAGATCTTGCTCATTGTCAACGCACCAATTCTCATCAAGATGATTTTTGTACACATATGATAAAAAGATGTAAATACAGATCAGATTGGTATTCCGATCCTGTAGAACCATCAAATGTGTAATTTCAGTTTTACACTCTTTTTTAAAACTTCATTTGGATGACCTTGAGATTTCCCCCACCACTAGTTCTAATTTTTATATAATATTAAATCATTCCACTTCCAACACTCTAACTAACAACATGGAAAACAAATTTATCAAATTTGAACATATAATAACTGACAGGGAGGAGATGGAAGAATTGTTTCAAAACTTACTTTCTGTCATTGACGAATATCCTATAAGATGGTTCAGAATTGTAGTTCAATATTTAAATACTGGTAAATTGTTTTCTTCATCAAGTGAAGAAGATGAAACAACTACTTCGGTTCAAATAATTGAATTAAAAGATGGAGAAGAAGAACTAAACGTTTTATTCAATCATAAGCTCAAGGTTCCCTATATAAAAGCCCCCTCCCTAGACAGCCCCCCTCCCTAGACGCCTGCTCAAGGTCACCATTATATAAGCCCCCTCCCTATGCGCCGATCCTCATTCCATCACCGACTCTCCAATAATGAACAACTCTCCATTGGCCCGAATGAATTCTAGTTTTGAAATAAACTCTAAAGAAGAGTTACAAGACATTTTTAATATTTTACAAGAACTTGTAGATAATTTTACAACCATCAAAATGAATTTGGAAATAACATACGATTGTCCTATTTGTGATAAGATTGAAAGTTCGGACGAAGACAGTTTACTAAATCTAACTCCTGCACCATCTGACACTACTGATGGTAATAATGAACAGCAAAATATTTCCCCCACCACTTCTTTGTAATTCTTCGTTCCCCCCACCACTTCTTTATTTAACTAACATTTCTCGCTTTCACTTCTCATTCCGTCTTCAACTTTTGAACTATCAACATCACTTGTTTTAAAATTTCAAACACTACAAAATCATGATGGATATGATGGATGAAGTTCCCTTCATAACTAGAATGGAAGAGGATAAATTGAAATTGGAAATTAAACGATTGGAAATGGAACGGGAAAACCAACTCGAAATGTTACGTTTGTTCAAGCTTTTCAAATACATCATCTGGGGACTCTGCGTTTACCTTCTCATCGTCGTTGGTGTTTGCATTTACAACTCTGTAGTTCATCACAAAAGTTCAACTTGTTTAAACTCTGCTGTTACACATTAATTATATGTTCACAAATAAAATTCAAAATTTACTTCAGCCTATCCCACTATCACCAACTAGTTCAACTTTGAACTATTTCTGGTAGTAGTTGGGTAGGCTTTTTTAAAACTTACTCTGAATGACCTTGACATACTTTCCAGGCTCCAGTTATAACTGTTGAATTTCAATTTTGAACTAACTCTTAATTCATGCCCAATTCTACTTCAAATTCAGGGCATATGCTCTCGCCATCTGCACCCTGCAGCTGCCCTGGCAGCTGACACCATCTGACCCCTGCAGCTGACCTGGCAGCTGACGTCACTTCCGGTTTAGAAGTGGCTTTTTCCCACTACTCTCCATCTTACTCTTGCAAATAACTTAAATCCGCTAATTTTTGAAACAATTTACAAAGAACACGATTATAAAATTCGAGAAATAATAAAAGTAAAGTATCAAACACTAAAGAAAAAGCTAGATAAACTTACTGACCATAAGAAACCCAAAAATCCCCAAAGTAACAGCAAGTTCTACCCAAGAGTTATTAATCTCACCAACACGCACTTTGAAGAAAAAGAAGTTGATTTATTAAACAAAGGACTTAAACATAACTTTGTAAGTAAATACGACAACAAGACAATAAACAACATGATAATTGAAACAGAACTTGCGTTGCAAGAATTACCACAAAACAATATCGAAACTGTTAGGAATGAAGTTACTTATAACTTGCAGAAAATAATAAAGAGAAAAAGAAATCAATATCAAAGTAAAGAGGACACAAAACTAACCAGAAATATTAAAAATAAACTGAAAAACAACAAATTGATTTTAACTAAATCAGATAAGGGCAATACCATAGTTATAATGGATCAAGACGAGTACATTAGCAAAACATTGGAATTTATTAACAACAATAACTGCAAATTATTAAAAAGAGACCCTACCCCAGATTACCAACAACAAATAAAAAACATGAAAAAATACGCGACACTTGTATTTCAAAATACAAAAGCACCTCTGATAAAAATGAACCCCAGAGCTCCTAAATTAAGAGCCCTGCCTAAAATTCATAAACAAAACATACCTATCAGACCCCTGGTAAACTTCAAGAACGCACCAGGTTATGACATGGCAAAATACATGGCCAAATATTTATCATTAAACCTTCAGCTTGAAAATGCGTACAACACCAAAAACAGTATTGAATTGTGTAACATGTTGAAAGACTTAAACATTACGAATAACATGACATTAGCATCGTTCGATATAACAAACCTTTACACAAACGTACCAGTAAAAGAAACAATAGAAATAATTTTCGAAAAATTATCACAAACAGTTAGCAATGATGAAGCAATGCAAGTAAGAAATATACTCACAACGTTACTTAATCAGAATTATTTTCAATTTAATAATAAGATTTATCAACAAAACGACGGACTGGCAATGGGTTCGCCACTTTCATCAATATTAAGCGAGGCATTCTTACAAAACATAGAAACCAAAATCATCCCCACATTGAAAGAACATAATGAGTTAATAGCTTGGTTTAGATATGTTGACGACTGCCTGTGCATAATTGAAAGTACAGAACCACAAAAGTGTTTAGACGATATATTACAAACTCTCAATTCACAGCACGAAAAACTTAAATTCACAATAGAAAAAGAAAATAATAATGAACTGAATTTTCTAGATGTAACTATAATAAAAACAGTACCCAAGTTAAAATTTAAAGTATATCGGAAACCTACCACAACTGATGTGCTCATAAGAAATGATTCAAACCACCCACAGCAACATAAAACAGCAGCTTTCAGAAGCATGCTTCACCGCGCTAAAAACTTACCTCTAGAAAAGAAAGAATATGATAATGAAATTAAAACCATTTACCATCTTGCAGAAACCAATGGCTACAATTACAAAGAAATAAATAAATTATTCAAAACCATGAATTCCAAAAATAGTGAAACAAGAGACATTTCAGACAAATGGGCTACTTTCACATACACTGGTCCTGAAATATACCAGATTACAAAAAATATTTAAAAAACAAGGGCTTAACATTGCATTCCGAACTAATAATACACTCAAAAAGAAATTCCACACTGAAATAGAAGACTGTGATAAATTTTCGAAAAGCGGAGTGTACAAACTAAACTGTAAAACTTGTAACAAAGTATATGTTGGACAAACGGGAAGATATTTTAGACAACGGTTTAAAGAACATATTTATGCACTAAAACAAAAAGAACCAAAATCAAACTACGCCTTGCATCTGATTGAAGAAAACCACGAGTTCGGAAAAATCGAAGACACACTTGAAGTGATTGAAACCTTAGACAAAGGTAAAAAGCTAAACTTATATGAGAATTTACATATTTTCATCGAAAAAGAGAAAAACAATATTATTAATCAGCAAACAGATTGCTTAGGAAATGAAACCTTTCTAATACTCAAAAACCACATAAATGCCTAGAAAATACGAAAACATTCTTACGGCACAGGATACACCGAGAACCGTCGAGAAAATTCCACGGCTGCCCACCCTCCCCACATTCCAAGAACTGGACCTGCCACTCTCGCTCGAACATTCCTGACACCGTACGGGTATAAAACAGACGATCCTTCCACTTAGACTTCAGTAGCAGTTGACAATGGTGAAACGCCGAAAGCGCTCCTGCGACTCTACAACCACAAAGTGCAGCCCGACGGACAACACATCTACAATGTTGCTTCACGGCTCACGGACCTCATCACAATCTTCATTTGAAAAATTTTTTACATCATTATTTCTTAAAAAGGTAAAAAATGATATTGCTATTCTTACAAGAATATATATCAATATGTTTTGTACAAACCTACTTAATAATAAAAAATTTTCAATTTGTAAGTAACTGGTTTGCCATTTAGTATTATATTAATTTTGTTTTCTAATTGACTAAGCATTTATAATACTAAACTATTTTATTCTTAAATTCAATCATAACTAAAAGCGTTTTAAGAAGATCAAATTTTAACCACCCTGATTACCAAAAATTAAATTAAATTATGTACAGTGATCTAAAAAAATAAAGAAATAAACCTACTACATTACACCACGAATCTGAAGAAATCCAAAGAAGTATTTTGGAATCAATCAAATTTCACCTCTAACATTAAAGGCCAGGGGTTCAGCAAATGTTTGCGTATGATCTTTAACGATATTGCTGCTCTCATATAACCAATAAGACGGATCAAGTTTAACTCAACTTTTACGATTCCCTGTATTTTTCGTTATCCGTTACTTGAACTTCTGCATTCTTGCTATTTTTTACTGGATCTAATATTCTTATGAATAAACATTGGTTGGTGCAGCTTAATTTTCGTCTACATAGTATCCTTTGGTTGTTTCTCCAACTCTTTGTTTTGATGCGATCCTTAAATTTGCTTGAATATTTCCTCGTAAATCCCCCAAGAATTTTTCCCTGGTAAATCCCTCGAATACTTCTCAAGGGAAATATAATTTGCTGCCTGTTTTAATTTCAATAAACATTTTGTAATATTTTTACTAGTCTTTTTACACTACACAATAATGTTAAGATTATGATTAGAAGTTTTATCATAGGCCTAAAACCGA
Organism: Neoaliturus tenellus; assembly: GCA_030545055.2. Taxonomy (NCBI): domain Eukaryota; kingdom Metazoa; phylum Arthropoda; class Insecta; order Hemiptera; family Cicadellidae; genus Neoaliturus; species Neoaliturus tenellus. Next base: position 314,133,702 of record CM061531.1, on the reverse strand, counting down.
TTTATTTACTAGCTTTTTAGTATTGATTTGAAAAACAAATAAAAAAAAATATATATACCTTCTTTTATAACGCTCTACTTTGATTTATACACCTTTTTCCCAATCTTTATAGTGAATTGTTTCTCAAAACAGTGCGTTGCTGTTGTTAGTTGTCATTTATAGTTCAAATATTAAACTTGTTGATTGGTGATTGTAGGTGACAGTATAATGCAATGTTTCATTTCGAATTAAATTTTAAATATTTTTGTTAGTAAACTTAAGGAGCATTTTTTATAGGCTTAATATTTGATATACCTACTTTCCTTTTAAGATGCAATAATTTTATTTCATTTACTACAACTGCAATATCCAACATAACTCCCAACAGGTCCAATCATTGGCACTCGTAGACTGTACAAAGATTTTTTCTAAATAAATGTGAAGCCATAATGTGAGGAAAATGATATAAAAGATAATTTCATAAGGTATACCTATTTCATGCGACTGTATATTTATTATAAAAACCCTAACTCATGTGTACGTTGATAAATTATTCTTTAAAATATAAAACTGTTTGCGCATCAAAACATGGTTTTGCACATCCGATTATAAATATATAATATTATCAAAATTTCTCTATATTTTAAAACAATGACGATTAAATAAACGTTAGTGGTCAACCGTAGTAGTATAGAGCTCGATATGAAATCTGTTATTGACAATTCAAGTACAACAACAAGTCTGAGAAGGGCAAGGAACTGCTCGGAGTTGTAAAAGTGAAGTTTGCGAAGGGTAAAGCGAAATGTCAACAACCACAAAGTGCAGCCCGACGGACAACACATCTACAATGTTAAAAAAATTTTGTTCAACGAAGTAAAAGTTGGTATAGGTTATAATAACATTATCAAATTTTTTATTGAAACACTTTTTTTATGACCTAAAGCTAACTGGTTTTACCCTGTTACAATGACAATTAAAACATTAAACAGTCCTACCAAACTAAGGAAAATAATACTGAGTATTTATAAATTAAAATAATACGTGGTTTCGGTTAAATACACAAAAATCGTAAAGATTGCTTAAATTGTTATAGGGATACTCAATTACTTCAGGCAAATGATAAAACATTCACAATCATTCGTCAATCTCAGCAGAACAATTCATTCACTCTCAAGATGTTTTCTACTCCATCTGTCTGATGAATAGTTTTAATCCACTACTGTAAGGATTATTGAGGTCATTTATTTTCTAGTATTTTAGTAAACTTTTCCTGTTTCATTCTTCTTTTCTTTTTCTTAAATGTTTTTTTAAAGACGAAAGTTTCGTGAAACACTAAAAGTATTAGAAATTAAAATCAAAGTTTTTGAAAAACTGGTTTTATTAAATCTCTCTCTAAATTTGTTTTCATGGAGGAAGTAATTCATTATTGAAATATAGAATTGGGGAAAAATTACATTAGCATTTGAAAGAGCCAATCTTTTTTACGTTTGTAATCCAAAATAATCTGTTATATCATTTATCTGTTATCATTTTAAAAACATATTGATCAAAAGACCAAAGTGTAGCCCCATTTGAGATGGACGAGAATCCAAAATATTTTTTTTTTTAAATATGAGCCTATAAATGCAATCGTAAATGCAATTTATAAGTAAATAACGATAAAACCTTTATTTATTATAATTGTAATGAGCACAATAATGATATTACATCAAATAATAAATAGTTACACAACTAAACAAACTCAAATTACACTCCATAACTTGCATAATTTTTATCGGAGAATAAAGTAATCATACTATTTAAAGCTACGATATTGAAAAAAAGGAATAGCTTACTAAGTAAAAAGTTACTTTTTTATAGGCCCTACGTCAGTTTATAAATAGTTCGTTAATTTCCCGTAATGAAAATGTTATAAAAATATTTTGAAATAAAACAGGTCCATTAAAATGGACATATGAAACAATGCGAAAAATTACATTGAACAATGAACAATGTTGAACACACTGGTGATGGTAAACCTCGGCAGAATGGAGCAAAGGAATCCGTGTGCTGTGCAGCCCGTGTGTATTGATCCTTATGGCTGTACTCGCCGACTGTTCCGACACTGCTGCGTAATGCTTCTGAGATTGAACAATGAACAATGTTGAACACACTGGTGATGGTAAACCTCGGCAGAATGGAGCAAAGGAATCCGTGTGCTGTGCAGCCCGTGTGTATTGATCCTTGTGGCTGTACTCGCCGACTGTTCCGACACTGCTGCGTAATGCTTCTGAGATTGAACAATGAACAATGTTGAACACTGGTGATGGTAAACCTCGGCAAAATGGAGCAAAGGAATCCGTGTGCTGTGCAGCCCGTGTGTATTGATCCTTATGGCTGTACTCGCCGACTGTTCCGACACTGCTGCGTAATGCTTCTGAGATTGAACAATGAACAATGTTGAACACACTGGTGATGGTAAACCTCGGCAGAATGGAGCAAAGGAATCCGTGTGCTGTGCAGCCCGTGTGTATTGATCCTTGTGGATGTACTCGCCGACTGTTCTGACACTGCTGCGTAATGCTTCTGAGATTGAACAATGAACAATGTTGAACACTCTGGTGATGGTAAACCTCGGCAGAATGGAGCAAAGGAATCCGTGTGCTGTGCAGCCCGTGTGTATTGATCCTTGTGGATGTACTCGTCGACTGTTCCGACACTGCTGCGTAATGCTTCTGAGATTGAACAATGAACAATGTTGAACACTCTGGTGATGGTAAACCTCGGCAGAATGGAGCAAAGGAATCCGTGTGCTGTGCAGCCCGTGTGTATTGATCCTTGTGGATGTACTCGTCGACTGTTCCGACACTGCTGCGTAATGCTTCTGAGATTGAACAATGAACAATGTTGAACACTCTGGTGATGGTAAACCTCGGCAGAATGGAGCAAAGGAATCCGTGTGCTGTGCAGCCCGTGTGTATTGATCCTTGTGGATGTACTCGTCGACTGTTCCGACACTGCTGCGTAATGCTTCTGAGATTGAACAATGAACAATGTTGAACACTCTGGTGATGGTAAACCTCGGCAGAATGGAGCAAAGGAATCCGTGTGCTGTGCAGCCCGTGTGTATTGATCCTTGTGGCTGTACTCGTCGACTGTTCTGACACTGCTGCGTAATGCTTCTGAGATTGAACAATGAACAATGATGAAAACACTGGTGATGGTAAACCTCGGCTGAATGGAGCAAAGGAATCCGTGTGCTGTGCAGCCCGTGTGTATTGATCCTTGTGGCTGTACTCGCCGACTGTTCCGACACTGCTGCGTAATGCTTCTGAGATTGAACAATTAACAATGTTGAACACTGGTGATGGTAAACCTCGGCAGAATGGAGCAAAGGAATCCGTGTGCTGTGCAGCCCGTGTGTATTGATCCTTGTGGCTGTACTCGCCGACTGTTCCGACACTGCTGCGTAATGCTTCTGAGATTGAACAATGAACAATGTTGAACACACTGGTGATGGTAAACCTCGGCAGAATGGAGCAAAGGAATCCATGTGCTGTGCAGCCCATGTGTATTGATCCTTGTGGCTGTACTCGCCGACTGTTCCGACACTGCTGCGTAATGCTTCTGAGATTGAACAATGAACAATGTTGAACACTGGTGATGGTAAACCTCGGCTGAATGGAGCAAAGGAATCCGTGTGCTGTGCAGCCCGTGTGTATTGATCCTTGTGGCTGTACTCGCCGACTGTTCCGACACTGCTGCGTAATGCTTCTGAGATTGAACAATGAACAATGTTGAACACTGGTGATGGTAAACCTCGGCAGAATGGAGCAAAGGAATCCGTGTGCTGTGCAGCCCGTGTGTATTGATCCTTGTGGCTGTACTCGCCGACTGTTCCAACACTGCTGCGTAATGCTTCTGAGATTGAACAATGAACAATGATGAAAACACTGGTGATGGTAAACCTCGGCATAGTGCAGCAAAGGAATCCGTGTGCTGTGCAGCCCGTGTGTATTGATCCTTGTGGCTGTACTCGCCGACTGTTCCAACACTGCTGCGTAATGCTTCTGAGATTGAACAATGAACAATGATGAACACACTGGTGATGGTAAACCTCGGCAGAATGAAGCAAAGAAATCCGTGTGCTGTGCAGCCCGTGTGTATTGATCCTTGTGGCTGTACTCGCCGACTGTTCCAACACTGCTGCGTAATGCTTCTGAGATTGAACAATGAACAATGTTGAACCCGCTGGTGATGGTAAACCTCGGCAGAGTGCAGCAAAGGAATCCGTGTGCTGTGCAGCCCATGTGTATTGATCCTTGTGGCTGTACTCGCCGACTGTTCCAACACTGCTGCGTAATGCTTCTGAGATTGAACGATGAACAATGATGAACACACTGGTGATGGTAAACCTCGGCAGAATGAAGCAAAGGAATCCGTGTGCTGTGCAGCCCGTGTGTATTGATCCTTGTGGCTGTACTCGCCGACTGTTCCAACACTGCTGCGTAATGCTTCTGAGATTGAACAATGAACAATGATGAACACACTGGTGATGGTAAACCTCGGCAGAATGAAGCAAAGGAATCCGTGTGCTGTGCAGCCCGTGTGTATTGATCCTTGTGGCTGTACTCGCCGACTGTTCCAACACTGCTGCGTAATGCTTCTGAGATTGAACAATGAACAATGTTGAACCCGCTGGTGATGGTAAACCTCGGCAGAGTGCAGCAAAGGAATCCGTGTGCTGTGCAGCCCGTGTATATTGATCCTTGTGGCTGTACTCGCCGACTGTTCCAGCACTGCTGCGTAATGCTTCTGAGATTGAATAATGAACAATGTTGAACCCGCTGATGATGGTAAACCTCGGCAGAGTGCAGCAAAGGAATCCGTGTGCTGTGCAGCCCATGTGTATTGATCCTTGTGGCTGTACTCGCTACTCGCCGACTGTTCCAACACTGCTGCGTAATGCTTCTGAGATTGAACAATGAACAATGTTGAACCCGCTGGTGATGGTAAACCTCGGCAGAATGAAGCAAAGGAATCCGTGTGCTGTGCAGCCCGTGTGTATTGATCCTTGTGGCTGTACTCGCCGACTGTTCCAACACTGCTGCGTAATGCTTCTGAGATTGAACAATGAACAATGATGAACACACTGGTGATGGTAAACCTCGGCAGAATGAAGCAAAGGAATCCGTGTGCTATGCAGCCCGTGTGTATTGATCCTTGTGGCTGTACTCGCCGACTGTTCCAACACTGCTGCGTAATGCTTCTGAGATTGAACAATGAACAATGATGAACACACTGGTGATGGTAAACCTCGGCAGAATGGAGCAAAGGAATCCGTGTGCTGTGCAGCCCGTGTGTATTGATCCTTGAGGCTGTACTCGCCGACTGTTCCAACACTGCTGCGTAATGCTTCTGAGATTGATCAATGAACAATGATGAACACACTGGTGATGGTAAACCTCGGCAGAATGAAGCAAAGGAATCCGTGTTCTGTGCAGCCCGTGTGTATTGATCCTTGTGGCTGTACTCGTCGACTGTTCCGACTCTGCTGCGTAATGCTTCTGAGATTGAACAATGAACAATGTTGAACACTCTGGTGATGGTAAACCTCGGCAGAATGGAGCAAAGGAATTCGTGTGCTGTGCAGCCCGTGTGTATTGATCCTTGTGGCTGTACTCGCCGACTGTTCCAACACTGCTGCGTAATGCTTCTGAGATTGAACAATGAACAATGATGAACACACTGGTGATGGTAAACCTCGGCAGAATGAAGCAAAGGAATCCGTGTGCTATGCAGCCCGTGTGTATTGATCCTTGTGGCTGTACTCGCCGACTGTTCCAACACTGCTGCGTAATGCTTCTGAGATTGAACAATGAACAATGATGAACACACTGGTGATGGTAAACCTCGGCAGAATGGAGCAAAGGAATCCGTGTGCTGTGCAGCCCGTGTGTATTGATCCTTGAGGCTGTACTCGCCGACTGTTCCAACACTGCTGCGTAATGCTTCTGAGATTGATCAATGAACAATGATGAACACACTGGTGATGGTAAACCTCGGCAGAATGAAGCAAAGGAATCCGTGTTCTGTGCAGCCCGTGTGTATTGATCCTTGTGGCTGTACTCGTCGACTGTTCCGACTCTGCTGCGTAATGCTTCTGAGATTGAACAATGAACAATGTTGAACACTCTGGTGATGGTAAACCTCAGCAGAATGGAGCAAAGGAATCCGTGTGCTGTGCAGCCCGTGTGTATTGATCCTTGTGGCTGTACTCGCCGACTGTTCCAACACTGCTGCGTAATGCTTCTGAGATTGAACAATGAACAATGTTGAACCCGCTGGTGATGGTAAACCTCGGCAGAATGAAGCAAAGGAATCCGTGTGCTATGCTGCCCGTGCATGTGTGTGTATTGAACCTTGTGGTTGTACTCGCAAACTGTTCCGACACTTCTGCGTAATGCTTCTGAGATTGAACAATGAACAATGTTGAACACTCTGGTCATGGAGAACCTCGGCAGAATGGAGCAAAGGAATCCGTGTGCTGTGCAGCCACTGTGTGTGTGTATTGAACCTTGTGGTTTTACTCGACAACTGTTTCGACAATTCTGCGTAATGCTTCTGAGATTGAACAATGAACAATGTTGAACACTCTGGTCATGGCGAACCTCGGCAGAATGGAGCAAAGGAATCCATGTGCTGTGCAGCCCGTGTGTATTGATCCTTGTGGCTGTACTCGTCGACTGTTCCGACACTTCTGCGTAATGCTTCTGAGATTGATCAATGAACAATGTTGAACACTCTGGTGATGGTAAACCTCGGCAGAATGGAGCAAAGGAATCCATGTGCTGTGCAGCCAGTGTGTGTATTGAACCTTGTGGTTGTACTCGACAACTGTTACGACACTTCTGCGTAATGCTTATGAGATTGAACAATGAACAATGTTGAACACTGGTGATGGTAAGCCTCGGCAGAATGGAGCATAGGAATCCATGTGCTGTGCAGCCAGTGTGTGTATTGAACCTTGTGGTTGTACTCGACAACTGTTACGACACTTCTGCGTAATGCTTCTGAGATTGAACAATGAACAATGTTGAACACTTTGGTCATGGCGAACCTCGGCAGAATGGAGCAAAGGAATCCATGTGCTGTGCAGCCAGTGTGTGTATTGAACCTTGTGGTTGTACTCGACAACTGTTACGACACTTCTGCGTAATGCTTATGAGATTGAACAATGAACAATGTTGAACACTCTGGTCATAGCGAACCTCGGCAGAATGGAGCAAAGGAATCCGTGTGCTGTGCAGCCGTGTGTATTGATCCTTGTGGCTGTACTCGCCGACTGTTCCAACACTGCTGCGTAATGCTTCTGAGATTGAACAATGAACAATGTTGAACACTCTGGTGATGGCAAACCCTCGTCAGAATGGAGCAAAGGAATCCGTGTGCTGTGCAGAACGTGTGTATTGATCCTTGTGGATGTACTCGCCGACTGTTCCGACACTGCTGCGTAATGCTTCTGAGATTGAACAATGAACAATGTTGAACACTGGTGATGGCAAACCTCGGCAGAATGGAGCAAAGGAATCCGTGTGCTGTGCAGCCCGTGTGTATTGATCCTTGTGGCTGTACTCGCCGACTGTTCCGACACTGCTGCGTAATGCTTCTGAGATTGAACAATGAATAATGTTGAACCCGCTGGTGGTGGTAAACCTCAGCAGAATGAAGCAAAGGAATCCGTGTGCTGTGCAGCCCGTGTGTATTGATCCTTATTGTGGCTGTACTCGCCGACTGTTCAGACTCTGCTGCGTAATGCTTCTGCCGGATACTTAACAATTATTAAAAATGTTGTATTAGTTAACATAAATTACCCTATATCATCTTGTGTATTGAATATTTAACGTTATTTTTCACTTTTAACTTTTGTAAGAGAAATGATAGTTTTTTTGTTTTTTTTTTTTTTTTGTAAAATGTAATATTTAAATCCACTTATTTTAATTAATTGTGATTTTTTCACATAAGCCTTTGTGGGTTAAGAAATCATTTACTGTATACCATTTATTATTGTTACATTTATTGGTGGTCTATATTGTTACTTAAATTAATGCTGCTTTTAAGCAGTAATAATGAAAAAACATGGGTCTAGCTGTTTTCTCCTATAAAGTAGTTAAAATTTGAGATTTTCTTTTTTTTTTTTTTTGATTATTGTATAATATAGATTATACTAAAATAAACAATAGTTTTTTAAAGGATAAAACAAATGGTATTTTAAGAAAGACCATACTTTAGAAAAAAATATTTTCAAGGATGAAGCATTTACTCTTATTAATTATTTTTTATTTTATTTTGAGGGTATCTACGTCAGTGGTATTTTTAAAGTTTTTACGAGGAACTTAGTTTCCATCTTAAAACTTTGCTTTTGTTTACTAGACAAAAAAAAGTAGTTGTCAGTCATGCGTTAACATTAAAAAGATTTAGTTCCAGTAATTTTGGAGTAATTTAAGAGTTTTCACAAAAATGAAAATTAAATAATTTAAATGTTCATATTAATGAACTTTTCTTTCAATAACCGTGTCCCGAATAATTTGATGAATAAAATTGACAAGATATTTACTATCCGTTTTTTTACATAGACCTAAACAAATAGATCTATTTCCAAAACCTAATACACATAATTCAGAAACAATATTAAAAAACAAACCGAAAAAAATTTTAAAGTTTAGTGTTATGTTTTAAACATATAATTCAAAACCTACAAGCATTAGTGAAAATATCTTAAGGGATGTTATTGAACGGGGTTGTGACGAAGCAAAATATTCTAAATTATTTTTAGGTTACTCAATTAATCAAGATTGCCGTGATGACTGGTTGTCAATCAATTCAAGGGAGTAGATGTAACGATCTCTGCGGTTCTCACAATTTGTAAGCGATTAATGAATGCATTCCTCCTTCGTTCCTCAGCGACTAACCCTCTTCATCACCCCCCCCCCCCAACCTTTAAATATATTATCCCAATCAGGAGTCCCCCTCATTAAGAGTTGTCAACAGCTAGCGAGGAGCCTTAATTGAGTCAGGTACTTCGTGTGTTATGCACCGGTTATACGCTGGTTGTTATTTCGAATCGGGATGTTATTATGTCATTATTAGTAGACCTATAACGTGGTTTTGTACTTTAGAACCAAGATTTCTCAATGATCGAATTGTTGGAAGAAGTGTTTGTGTTAAGAAGATTTGTAATCATAATTGAAGGAAATAACGAAGTTGTGAGTTTTCAATAAGTTGTGGAAATAGTCTGATTTTGAAGCCGCTACATGAATAGTTCTTCAAATTAAACCAAACGTTTTAATGTTTTCACTTGGTTGATAAAGTAAAGAAAATTTGTTGTTGGTTATAATTTTCCTACAGCAATTAAAATATCTTCAACAAACATTCTGTTTTAATAAATTAACTAGCAAAAAAATGTATTCTAATGTTGCAATAAAAAATAACAGAATTTAATCATTCTGCTTATACGCTTTAGAGAAATATAATCAATCAATGAAAGTTTCCTAATACTCCAATAATATTACCATTACTAGCAATAATCGCAAAACGCGAATGAAGAGATAGTATTGTTATAAAAAGTAGACATTAATACATACACCCTCTAGTCAAAATTCGAAAGAAATGAAAGTTGATCTGGACCCAATTATATTAAAACTATTTTACAAGTGAAAAATATGTTCTTCATGGGTTCCTAGCATTTGCTATCACAACAGGTGTCCAACTATTCAATCGATTGTCCTTTCAAAAATTTTACATTCAATCTTTGCAAGTCCAAGAGCGTAGCCCTGGGGGCATACCTTTCTAACGGTATGCGCGGATTTTGCACACGATGCACACAACCTCACAGAAAAAAATCAAGGAAAGAATCAGCTGGCCTAGATAAGGGTATACCAATCAAAGAGTAAATATTTACTTAAAACTTACGTAACATATCAATATCAATATGGCAGTTATTGTTAATGGAGTTTCTATTATTTAAATATTCGGTTATGTATTTTTTTACTTAAGTAAATTTTGTCAATTTCTATAAATAAAATAAAAATAATCAATAGTTAGTTTTGTGTAATATCGAACTGTTCTTGTGCAACTAAGTTAAAAAGCAATAATAATCATCTTATCAATAATATTTTAAGACAAATAAATGAAACATTTCAATGATAAAATTATTTTGAATATCTGAAGTACCGGATTTCACTGGTGGCCGCAGCGTCGGCGGAGCGGTGGAGGAATCCTACACCGCAGATATCGATCATGGAGCTGGGAATCTCACAAAGCCAGACTGTTGTGTCGAGTCACGTCAATTAGTGGGCACGGCCAGACGTCGGCGATGAGGACTGGACTGGTGTGGGCAAGTGTAACAACTAGGAGCAAATCTAGTGGAACGTTCACGGTATAGTCATTAATACGAGGTGGGTTATACTTAAGTTACTAATCTCTTAAGGTTTAATGTGAAACCTATCAGTAGTAATCTGCAATCAATGTACGTACAATGTACTTAAGATGTACTTAACCTCCTCATTTGATTGGTAAAATTGTACAAAAGTAGTAAATTTTTATTTATTTACTTGTGTTTTATGCACATTGTTTACTGATTATGAGAATATTTGACAAAAAAGAAAGTCTTGCTGAACCAGTTAGAATATAATATATTATTTACTGAGTGTAGAGGTGGTATTATGGCCTAGGAGTTGCAATATAATAATATGAACAAACCATAATATCTTAATGAAATAAGTTTGAAATGAGAAAAATCATAAAGCAGGTCATTACAAACGTTACAGTGTGCTAGCTAAGAAACAGAACATTATATTTGTGATTCCTGGAAATAATACCCTAAGTAAATAACTAATGTTAAACATGTCCTTGTACAAAGGGTCTTCTATTTTCTAATCACTTTATAAAAATGTACCTAAAATAATATTGACTTTCTTCCATATAGGGTAGCCCATATTGCCACAATATTTTAATTTTCTCACAATATGTGTCTTTTAAAAATGTTTTCATATCAATGTTGCATGTAGATCTAAGCTATATAAAATACGTTATAAAGTTTATTTGTTTAAGTTTTCAACAAATTTCAGTAACTGTTTTGGAATTTATTGTTTAAAAATAAAGTGGCAGCCCATATTACTATCTTCGCCTCTAAATGTATCATGAAACAAATCATATTTACCGGTATCCATGTTTACAGAAGTGAATAATTTCTTTTTTTTATTATATAAATAGAAATAAAATAAATTAAAACTTTTAACACTCTTTTATTGCGTAAATAAATTTCTATTTTCGTTTGGAAATCAAGTTAGTAAACAAAATTTATAATCAATTTTTAATGCTACTCATAAAAGATCAATCTGATTTTTACTGAATATTCAAACATTTTTGACCAAACTGAACCGTCATTACCGCGATGTCCATAAAAGCGATTTCTTTTTGACACCCTATAATGACCCCCGCCCCACACATTCAAGTGCGTGTTATTCTTTAGTCTCTAATCCCTTACAAAAACACGCAATAATTGAAAAGCGTGCTTAAAACACGCGTTGAAAGGTGCGAGGCTATCTATTCAGCGAGGTCCATTAAAAGATTTACCGCAATGTTTTCGCCGGAGCTTACCGAGTTAGATGGAATATTTACAGTGTTTTATTCTCTCTTAAGAGAACCGCGACGCAGCTTTGATATTCAGAAGGTCGACGAGAGGGGAGACTCCACGCACATCACCAATCCCGTATTGATAATTGATTTGGAATTAGTATAGGGGAGATCCCTCGCCCGCCGGGGACGGGACTCCCTCGTGTTTTAATAAAGGATTAAAGAGCCCATACGGCGGTCGAAGATTAGCCCATTCCGACATGGTCGTGGTGTTCGGGTGAAATGCTTTTAATTGTGATTGTTTTGTAAAACGATTCTTGTGATATTGTTGTAAATATGGTTTCTTGGGCTTAGAAAACTATGTATGTAGTTCAAAGGTGAAAAAATCGAAAATAAGGAAAAAAATTGTTAGAGATTAAAATTGTGTATTTTTTATGTTTTCCGTCAACAAGTGTTTTTTAATTTAAATTTTTTTAAAGATTAGGTATTTTCTTTCTTGAAATAACCAACATATATTGTAAAAATATTGTTTACACTAATGAAACGTTGTGTAATTAAATATAACCATCAAAATAAATTGTATGTTATTACATCCCCTTACAGACATAGGATAATATTTCCTAACAAAGATTTTTGTTATAATATGAAATACGCCTACTATGTATGAAGTAAAAAATAATAAATACATTTTAAAAACAAAATAACTTTAAACTCTAACTGATTGCAAAAGAAACAATATAGTAAAAGATGACGAAACTATTTCCAGAACCAAATAACAAAAAAAAAAATACTTTCGTGAACATTGAAAGAGGTGATCCCAATAGAGACAATTTCAATTAACCATAAATAATGTCCTATTACAATCCAGTGTCTCAAACAGTTATCGCTCGCATTGTAACTAGATATAGGAGCTTGATATAGGTTGTCATTGACTTTCAATTTATCCATCAGCTACACCAACACCTATCGTCATGAGTCACATGAGCCAACTATGGGGAAATCTCTCATGACGATGGTGCATCAAATAGTAAACTGAAAATTACATTGTGATCAAATGTCCTATGGTCGTATTTTAACCAACAACTGGACCTTGCACAAATCATATGTGGCAATTACAGTGCGATTTCTCATGACGATAGAACATCACATTGTAGGGCTGGGCATTACATCGTGATACATTGTCCTGGACAATGACTCGTAGTTTATCCAACACCTGGACCCGGCACATGTCACATGTGACAATTATGGTTCCATCTCTCATGACGATAGCGCATCACATTGTAAGCTGGGCATTACATGTGATAAATTGTCCTGGACAATGACTCATAGTTTATCCAACACTTGGACCCAGCACATATCACATGTGACAATTATGGTGCCATCTCTCATGACGATAGCGCATCACATTGTAAGCTGGGCATTACATGTTGATACATTGTCCTGGTCAATGACTCGTAGTTTATCCAACACCTGGACCCAGCACATATCACATGTGACAATTATGGTGCCATCTCTCATGACGATAGCGCATCACATTGTAAGCTGGGCATTACATTTTGATACATTGTCCTGGTCAATGACTCGTAGTTTATCCAACACCTGGACCCAGCACAAATCACATGTGACAATTATGGTGCCATCTCTCATGACGATAGCGCATCACATTGTAAGCTGGGCATTACATGTTGATACATTGTCGTGGTCAATGACTCGTAGTTTATCCAACACCTGGACCCGGCACATATCACGTGTGACAATAATGGTGCCATCTATTATGACGATAGCACATCACTTTGTAAGCTGGGCATTACACAGTGATTCATTGTCCTGGTCAATGACTCGTAGTTTATCCAACACCTGGACCCGGCACATATCACATGTGACAATTATGGTGCCATCTAGTATGACGATAGCACATCACATTGTAAGCTGGGCATTACTTTGGGCTACATTGCCATCCTCAATGACTCGTACTTTATCCAACACCAGGACCCGGCACATATCACGTGTGACAATATGGTGCCATCTATTATGACGATAGCGCATCACATTGTAAGCTGGGCACTACACCGTGATACATTGTCCTGGTCAATGGCTCGTAGTTTATCCAATTCCAGGACCCGGCGCATATCACATGTGACAATTATGGTGCCATCTCTCATAACGATATCGCATCACACTGTAAGCTGGGCATTACACAGTGAAGCATTGTCCTGGTCAATGACTCATAGTTTATCCAACACCCGGACCCGGCGCATATCACATGTGACAATTATGGTGCCATCTATCATGAAGATAGCGCATCACATTGTAAGCTGGGCATTACACTGTGATACATTGTCCTGGTCAATGACTCGTAGTTCCAACACCTGGACCCGGCACATATCACATGTGACAATTATGGTGCCATCTCCCATGACAATAACGAAAGCTGGGCATTACTTTGTGATACATTGTCCTGCTCTATGAATAGTAGTTAATCCAACACCTGGACCGGGCACATATCACATGTGACAATTATGGTACCATCTCCCATGACAATAACGAAAGCTGGGCATTACTTTGTGATACATTGTCCTACTCTATGACTAGTAGTTTATCCAACACCTGGACCCGGCACATATCTTATGTGACAATTATGGTGCTACCTATCATGACGATAGCGCATCGCAATGTAAGATAGCATTACACCGTGATGCATAGTCCTGGTCAATGACTCGTACTTTATCCAACACCAGGACCCGGCACATATCACGTGTGACAATATGGTGCCATCTATTATGACGATAGCGCATCACATTGTAAGCTGGGCACTACACCGTGATACATTGTCCTGGTCAATGGCTCGTAGTTTATCCAATTCCAGGACCCGGCGCATATCACATTTGACAATTATGGTGCCATCTCTCATAACGATATCGCAGCACACTATAAGCTGGGCATTACACAGTGAAGCATTGTCCTGGTCAATGACTCATAGTTTATCCAACACCTGGACCCGGCGCATATCACATGTGACAATTATGGTGCCATCTATCATGAAGATAGCGCATCACATTGTAAGCTGGGCATTACACTGTGATACATTGTCCTGGTCAATGACTCGTAGTTCCAACACCTGGACCCGACACATATCACATGTGACAATTATGGTGCCATCTCCCATGACAATAACGAAAGCAGGGCATTACTTTGTGATACATTGTCCTGCTCTATGAATAGTAGTTTATCCAACACCTGGACCGGGCACATATCACATGTGACAATTATGGTACCATCTCTCATGACAATAACGAAAGCTGGGCATTACTTTGTGATACATTGTCCTGCTCTATGACTAGTAGTTTATCCAACACCTGGACCCGGCACATATCACATGTGACAATTATGGTACCATCTCTCATGACAATAACGAAAGCTGGGCATTACTTTGTGATACATTGTCCTGCTCTATGACTAGTAGTTTATCCAACACCTGGACCCAGCACATATCTCATGTGACAATTATGGTGCTACCTATCATGACGATAGCGCATCGCATTGTAAGATAGCGTTACACCGTGATGCATAGTCCTGTTCAATGACTCGTAGTTTATCTAACACCTGGACCCGGCACATAACACGTGTGACAATAATGGTGCCATCTATTATGACGATAGCACATCACTTTGTAAGCTGGGCATTACACAGTGATTCATTGTCCTGGTCAATGACTCGTAGTTTATCCAACACCTGGACCCGGCACATATCACGTGTGACAATAATGGTGCCATCTATTATGACGATAGCACATCACTTTGTAAGCTGGGCACTACACAGTGATTCATTGTCCTGGTCAATGACTCGTAGTTTATCCAACACCTGGACCCGGCACATATCACATGTGACAATTATGGTGCCATCTAGTATGACGATAGCACATCACATTGTAAGCTGGGCATTACTTTGGGCTACATTACCATCCTCAATGACTCGTACTTTATCCAACACCAGGACCCGGCACATATCACGTGTGACAATATGGTGCCATCTATTATGACGATAGCGCATCACATTGTAAGCTGGGCACTACACCGTGATACATTGTCCTGGTCAATGGCTCGTAGTTTATCCAATTCCAGGACCCGGCGCATATCACATGTGACAATTATGGTGCCATCTCTCATAACGATATCGCATCACACTGTAAGCTGGGCATTACACAGTGAAGCATTGTCCTGGTCAATGACTCATAGTTTATCCAACACCTGGACCCGGCGCATATCACATGTGACAATTATGGTGCCATCTATCATGAAGATAGCGCATCACATTGTAAGCTGGGCATTACACTGTGATACATTGTCCTGGTCAATGACTCGTAGTTCCAACACCTGGACCCGGCACATATCACATGTGACAATTATGGTGCTACCTATCATGACGATAGCGCATCGCATTGTAAGATAGCATTACACTGTGATGCATAGTCCTGTTCAATGACTCGTAGTTTATCCAACACCTGGACCCGGCACATATCACATGTGACAATTATGGTACCATCTCTCATGACAATAACGAAAGCTGGGCATTACTTTGTGATACATTGTCCTGCTCTATGACTAGTAGTTTATCCAACACCTGGACCCAGCACATATCTCATGTGACAATTATGGTGCTACCTATCATGACGATAGCGCATCGCATTGTAAGATAGCGTTACACCGTGATGCATAGTCCTGTTCAATGACTCGTAGTTTATCTAACACCTGGACCCGGCACATATCACATGTGACAATTATGGTACCATCTCCCATGACAATAACGAAAGTTGGGCATTACTTTGTGATACATTGTCCTGCTCTATGACTAGTAGTTTATCCAACACCTGGACCGGGCACATATCACATGTGACAATTATGGTACCATCTCTCATGACAATAACGAAAGCTGGGCATTACTTTGTGATACATTGTCCTGCTCTATGACTAGTAGTTTGTCCAACACCTGGACCCGGCACATATCACATTTGACAATTATGGTACCATCTCTCAATATAATAGCCCATCACATTGTAAGCTAGGCATTACTTTGTGATACATTGTCCTGGTCAATGACTCGCAGTTTATTCAACACCTGGACTCGGCACATATTAATTTTTAATCTAGATTTGAATTGTTTATTTATTTTAACGTAAAGTAAATTCAACTTACATTGAAGTGCATATTGTACTTCATATTGTAATTATTCTGCTACCACTTCTAACCAATATATCGCAGAATATCTTATTATTAAAATCTCGTAGATATATTATTATTATTCCTTTTCAAAACCCCAAATATCTCCCCCTCAGCCTCGATGTCACCGCCCAATCACACCCCTACCCCTCTAAGATGTATTTAAAATGTCGACCTTGTAACGTGGCCGGGTTGTGAGCCTATACACAGAGTTTTGGGCGGCCGGCCCAGGTATTGTGCTGTGATGCATCGCCTCCCGTCTCATATATTCACACACCTGGCACACTGGATGGACGTCACGTGACAAATAGTCCACAATCTTTCATCCCCACCGCATTCCTCATGCCCCGTTCCATTTCCTTCATTTCTCATGTCCTTGTCGTTTTTGGTTACGGTTTCATTTCCTCCTTTTCTACTTCGGAATGTCACTGTTTGATAAAGCCGACTCTATATTTAAATCCTATCTTATCGACAAAGGCGGCTAATCATCTATTCTGTTTTCATTTTTCATTTCGAACGGACCGGTTCTTTCCATTACTAACAGGTTAAAGTACTTTATTCGACTTTTAGAGCCGAGTTGGGGACATTTGTTTTCTTTTTTGTGAGGATTGGTATTTACGGTTCAACATACTCTATTGAAGTCCAATGTACTGTTATAATCCTTTGTATTAGTGGATCGTCTATTATCAACGAATAACTGAATCACCAATCCGATGAAAACAATTCACCAAATAATGTTCTTTCACCATTTGGCATAGTTTCTGGTTCTACACACCATTGTTTATAAAAACCTAAGAGAAAAACTGATTACTTTGCGTTAGTTGTGAAACTATGAACATGATTTGCCTAAACAATTATTAGAAATTGAATAAAACCTATGTTACCACTAATACTTAAGTTGTGTAGTTTAGTGGCGTCAATAAATATAATGTACCATAAATTTACACGCCATTTAAATTTGTTTAGCTTTTTAGTTGTTAGTTGGTGTACGGCACCTTAGTTGACTCATCAATGCTGTAGAGTAATTGATAAATCACCAACAATGAATATGAATAAACAATATGAGACTGTATGACTCTAAAGAGCGATAATCTAGTATGACTCTAGTATTATGGTTGCGGTAGTCTAGTCGTGACTGATATTATTGATGGTGAAATATTTGGCACGGGTTCATATAAAATGACAATGTAATTGCATTTGTTTTCAATCACCACAATCGTATTTTAGCATGATCCATAAAAACTCACTACTGGCTCATTAAAATTACAAAATAAAATTCAATAAATACGTTAGGAGATGCTAGATTTTTTTTAATACGAAAATGCAAAAAATGAGTCAACAAATCATTGTGGAGAACACATCCAATGAATAAAGTTGTTTTTATAATCGATAATTATTCATACCTGGACTAAAAGCCACAAAAATGCTACCTATCTGTGTATTCAAACCAACGTTAAGCCTCCCGCATTAAAAATTAGATTAAGAAACAATTAACTAAATGCCCTTTGAAGGTTGTAAATTCAAATAAAGCTAATGAACATTCTAGTAATGGGTGGAACAAATGAGGGCCCAAGATAGGAACGAGGGTTTGGATTGCGTTGCCAGCGGCTCCGGTGTCATTAATAATAATTCCACAGCCCGACTTGTGGTTGCCGAGCTTAGCCGACGGCGCTACCCCACGCTACCCTCCGTCTCTGTCACCCTTCCTGCCGGGGCAACCTCGGCGGCGGTGACAGCGACGGGGGAGAGGTAAATTGGCTAAATTAAAACTAGCAGTATTCAGTTAATTGACAAACATAACCATTCAATTGTAACAAAATACTAACAGTAAAAAGGATGCGCCATTCTTATTTTTAATAATGCTGAAATAAAGTTAGTATACTTTTGGTTCGTCAGGATCTCTATTTGATTATAATGTTTAACATCATGGTTGATTCAAAATCCTTAGGACATTTAGGTTACTATTAAAATGTAAGGAGGAAGAAAATGTTTGATAAGTAGATTTTTTCAGGAGAACGAAAATTATAGGGGTAAAATATAAAAGTGTGAATAAGTTCTCCTCCACCACCCTCAGAAAATAAAACTAGCACTATGATTACCTCAGCTGGCAGCAATGTGCCACATGGACTATTATATAAAGGTTGCCGGTTCGATCCTGAGCAAAATTTGTGCTATTTGATGGTTCGATACTGCTGGACCCAGCTACCTTAGGTCCTTGGGCTATTAATTAATTACTAGAGATTACCTCCTGATCGAAATTCGATCAAAATTTTAGTTGATCTGGATCAGTGAGCTCTGTGCTCGCTGCTGGACCCATGAAGTTTAAAAACATTTTAGAACTAAAACATCTGTTCTTTTGTTTTTCTAGCAGTTGTTTTTTCAGCAGTTGTCTAACTATTCAATCAATTATTCTTCTTCCATAAAATTAACATTGGAACTTTGAGCCTGTGGGGCGCAGTCCTGGAGTCCGATGTGAATTAGAAGGCGATCCTTCTCATCTACAGCACTATACCTTTCTAATGTTATGCTCGGATTTTTCCTACGATGCACTGAAGCTGAGAAAAAAGAAGGAAACATGCTTGAATATTAATATATAGATTCTGACAAATGAAAAAACTGCTTTTTATTAGTAACAAAGCTACACGTCATCTGATACATCACACTCGCCCTTCAGCCATAACCTACACACCTTAAAATATGCACCAGAGTGCATCGATGTTTCAAATAAAGTATCCTAATTGACCAAACTACAAAGTCATACAAATTTTCAGACCCTTCAAACGTTAAACTAACAAAGAAATGCGAGAGGAGTAATGTTAACAGATAAAATCAAATGAATGAGTAAACTACTTTAGTCTTGCATTTGAGGTTTTCGCTACTAGACTGTTTATTATTGATATCAACGTACCTTGTCCTTTATAGGTAAAAGATCGTTTTTATCTTAAGTAAGGGAAGTCCAAAAACTTTATCCAGTTGTAAGCAGTGGGTAGTAAGGTAAAGATTTAATTAATAAAAAACTGTACACTAAACATAAACGCATTAATCAAGAACCTCTCTGCTTAATCGCAACGTACAACACAAAACACTCAACAAAACGCACTGGTGTAGTGGTGCAGTTTCACGTGACTTGTTCAAACGACCCGCCAGATGTATACAGATGTTGAGTTTTGATCGCAGAGAGAGACGAGGGGTGATTCGGTTTACCTGAGGGGCTCTAGAGGGGGGGGGGATCGGGGCAAAGGGCAATTTGTACACCTTTATCGTAGCTCCGGCCAACTCATGAAAAATTAGTTGCGGCCGACCTTTAAAATGGAACACCACCCTGCTGTAAAAAGTCACCGACCAACCCCGCTGCTTGTCTCATTTCGGGGAATTACTAAACGTGATTTATTGTTGAAGTTCTGAAGGGCGTGGTTGTGGAGCAGATCTTTAAAGTATTGTTTGTTGTTTTAATTTGTTTCGATAAGATAAATGTTTTCATGCAGTAAACGGAAAAAGGAAAGTGATGTGTTGTAAGCCAGCTGATTGATTTTTTGATAAATTCAGAATCTCGTTAAAAAGAAGTGAATTTTATTAAATTGGTGTGCTAATAGTTTTTGCAAAGTTCACTGTTTGTGATTGTAAATTTTTGTTGTTGTTTAAGAAATTATGAGAACAATTTCCATAATGAAGAAATATGAAAACGGATTTGCTGGATCTGTAGTAACTTACAGTATAATTATTATAAATGTTTCTGCTTATAATTTAAACGTTTATTTCACTGGAAGAGGGGGTCATCAAATTTAACTTAGAAAAAGACGTAAACTTTGTTGGGAAAAACTTTTTGGCACAGGAAAAAATAGTAAACAATAAAATACGTTAAAAACCAAAATTAAACTTTTTGTAATTTACTTCTTGATAAATTTAACTATGGTATGCCTATATCATTAAATTTTAAATTGAAAAAAATAAAACGATATTTAGCACATTTTATTCAGTTGAAAATTTACAACTTCATTACATATAAAATACACGAATATACGCAGACATATTATTAACAATCCTTTTCGACAACAACGAACGAAGTCTTAAATGAACGTGTTTAATATTGCAACTTTTATTTCACAAAGGAACAATATTCATATTTCGTTTTGACGGATGTTTCGCAAAAAGGAATTTATAACGCGAGTAATTCATTTCGCCGTCAAAGAGCGGTCGCGAACAAAGACTAATGTAAAAATCAAAGTCGCCGCCAGTGGTTCGTTATGACACAAAGCGGAAAAAGCGGAGAAAAGTCGTGGAATAAACAACGAGTAGCGATCGAGAGACGGAAAATCCGGATGGTTAATACATCAGTGAGAACCGAGATCTTTGTGGTCCAATCAGGGAGCACGTGTGGGGATAATATGCGAAAAGACAAGCTCGTTTGGAGAATGCCGACCTGGGACCGGGCGAAGAAGGGATGAAGCGAGCGACAACAGGGCAGGAGCAGTTTTAATTCAGCCGGGGCACAATGAACATGTTTATTTGGGAAACATGCGAAGACTCGGATTAAACCCGATGAAAAGTCACCCCCGCACCTTCCCCCCTCCAGAGAGTTGTCTGCGAGAGGTTTTCCCGATGGGGAATTTAGGGGTTGCATAAGAGCATAAGAGGTGGACGTAGGGGAGGGTGAGAATTCAGGGCTTTATACATTCCCCTCCCCCTACCGACCCGCGAGTCCCGGCTATATCGATCTCTCACTTGCTGCCTCTCTGTCTCTCTCTATCCCTCTCTCTCCCTCGCACCCCTAGCTCACTCTCACCCTCTCTCTCTCTCTGCCGGCCACGCGCTTGCAGACGCACATCGCCGCAAAGGGACTTGCACCAAGTTTCTTGCCGTAAAAGCGTTTCCTTCTATTTTCGATGAATTATAGAACCGGCCAAACTGTTTGGAATGGCTGCGAGGTTTTCGGAGCTAATGCTGCCAATTCAACTCCCTCACTTACCGGTTTTACCGATGTTTTTTCTCATTTATATCAACCCTTTTATGTTGACACCATAAGTTTTAACATTAAAATCAAACACTTGAAATGCAAAGGGAAATCAAAGCAGAGAAAGTGTAAGCTTCAGTACTGTTTTTAACAAGAGAGAACATATAAAAATATTGTTAAAATAATATTTAAATTTATTTACACAGTTCAATGTTAGAAAATAAACGTAAAACAAATATCATCATAGAACTTATCCAATTTTAAATTAACATATATTGGTAATGCAAAACGTATAATCTTTTAGTTTTGATTTTCAATTACAGTATAACACAAAATATATAATAAATAAAACAGTATTTGTTTATTGTAATATTTCCTTTTAATTTATTGCACTTATTTTTCAAAGTAATCAATAAAGGAAAAAAAAGAAAAATATTAAATTGTGTTCAACATAGAAAACTGAAGAATAAAACACTAAAACGGGGAAAAAATGTGGTGTATTTATTTATTTATTTATTTTATAGCAAACTGAATAAAACATATGTTGACTTGATTATCGGTGAGTTAGCTAGAGCTAAGTGTAAAAACAGCAATAATCAAAATACAAAGACTATCCTTTGATGTGGTAGAATACTGTGGGAGGGCATACGAAACAATCTAGAAATTACCATATCATTGAAAACTTAACTAGGTAGGCTATAGGGTTAGGCTTACTCCATAGAAGAACTTTGATTCTTAGGAATATTTATATTTAACTACAATGCCGTGCATTATTTGAAAGATAGTACCTTGCAGTCTAATAATTATTGTAAAGGGGTCTTTTTTTATTTTATATAGCCTAAATATTGATTGATACAATTTTTGGAATTATAAAATCTTAGAGAAACCGGAAATAAAATTAACCCTTTTTCACGAAAAAGGTCAAAAACTATTTAAGATATCTGAAAAGATTATGAAATCGTATGTTAATTATGATTTTTTTTCTCAACTACTATTATTTTCTGGTTTTGTTGAATATTTATTGTTTACTATACATATACTTTATGGTGTATTTTATCTAATGAGTATTTAAAATTATTTATTTTGTTTGAAATTGGTTTTAAATTATGAGCTCCTCAAACTGCAATAGATTATGCTCTATTTCTGAAAGTATATTTAGTTAATATTCTTTGAAAAATGTACAAGTTCAAAAATAAATTGATACATAGAAGTTCTTATCTAATGGAACATTGTTATTTTTTGTTTAGCCTATATTGTCAAATATCTGAATGATTAAGTCAAATACTTCACACATGCCCATTTGGAAAAGAAACCCTGGAATCATAAATTAAATGATAAAAAGTAGGATTGCGTAATGAGTATTTTATTTCAAAATACATTTAGGTCATTGGATTTTGAATAATATAGTAGAGACGAACCATTACTATTTTATTAAAATTTATTTCAATTGAATAAAAAAATAAAACATTAGTATGAGTAAATATATCATAAAACATTTTCCTTTAGAATATTACAGTTTCTATAAAGGACAAATCGAAAATGTTTAAGTCCATTAATTACTCTAAATCTTAAATATTACTATTCATAAACATTTATGTTTAACTCTTGCGTAGCCATATAAGTTTGTATCTTCTCTCTTGCCAAAAAAGATATTTAATTAATTCATATGAAAAAGCTTTGTTTCTTTGCTTTCAGCAAATGGTTTATATGAGAATTTCATTTTACTTCAATAGTGAGAAATTCCTTAGTAGGCTTAGTGAAATATATTTTAAAAAATGGAGCTTACAAACATATTATGTCAACACACGGTCAACTGACATGTAGCCTAATGTGCATTTCAAAACAATTAAATAATAAAAAATGTAAATTTTTTTATAAATCTTTGCTTAATTAATTGCATGTTAAATAATAACCAAATAGATTAGATTAATAGATACATCAATAGTAAGAGTACCATTTGAAATATTTAAAATTAGTATAACTTGCTTATTTAATGCTGAACAGATAAAAACAATAGAAATTACAACAAAAATCAGGATAATACTATTATTCAATCAAGATTGTAGGCCTTAAAATTTTCATTTAATTTTGCAACTATAAAAAACCATTGTCCAATTAATTGATGCAAACGTTGAAAAGATAGGAAAAGTTTACAATTTGTTTTCCACAAGATAACGGGGCCAGAAGACTGGATGATTTACTAATTTCCAGCACGCGAAGAAAACTTCTCCTTGCTTCCCGGACACAATTAGGCTTGTTCGAGAGTACTTTAACACGGTAAACTTTATAAAATGGGTTTTCATCTTGTTTGGTTAGAAATAATAGACGTTACATAATTAACATTTAACAATCATGTATAATTGTGTTTGATGAGTGATACAGTAGCCTACCAAATTTATTGTAGTTAAATGTAATGCTGATAGCACCTTTTAGCTAATAACTGACGTAGGCCATATAGAATGAACGACATTTGCTATGAATCAAAAACTAATTTTATGATGTTTGTATTACGTAGGATGAAAATTGTGTACTAAAACGTGTATAATATGAATAAATTAGAGTTGCCATTCAAAAATTTACATTTATAATTACATGTAAAATATAACGAAAGTAAACTGGTGCTATCGTTGAAAATTCGGAGCCTGCAAAGATTTTCATGCATTTTTGCACGATTGTACCATGGATCAAAAATCAATAGTCAAATACTTGACTTAAAAACGTATTTTTCTGGTTAAATTAAAAAAAAGAAATTTTTCGCTATGATTCATTTTATTAGCTTTTGTTTGGATTATTTAACTTATTGTTGTTGTTTGGGCTATACAATAAAAGTTATAAATCAACATTGATAACATATTTAACTAAAATACAAAGGTAACATTTTGAAAAGACCAATTACAATTATCGTTGAATTAAAAGTGTAACTAATCCGATACGTTATAATACTAAAAAATGTTTGTTCAAAGATTTGAAATTGTAATGATTTAATAATCTATGTAAACACAACAAATTAATGAGCATGACAAGTGTGAGCATATTATTTGTTAGGTACTACTGTAAATAGTAAAAACTTCCAACATTTGTTTGTAAATAAAGAAAACATTCATTTTCACAATATGGAATCATCAAAATACGCGTGTTGCATACTGAATAAAACTTTTTTTATTGTTTTATACAAGGATAGCGTTGTTGAAATGTTACTTGATTAAGTAGTGTATATTATGAATGTCTGTTATTCAAATAACTAAATATACATTTTATTAAAACAATGTTTGAACAAACATGAATCATTTTATGAAAGACTTATTAATATATAGCGTGGCCAAAGACTGAGGATTATGTTATTAATAGTTTTAGAGACTATATAGAGCAAAATACGTCAGTCGTGCTTATTATTATTTTTTTATTTTTTATTGCGATGTAGAAATTGTAAAAGTGTTTGTGGGATTCTTCATAAATAGTTGTAACAAATTATTAAGAAGATACGGTATTTAAATATCACCTACATTAAATATAAAACATTTTTCTTATCAACATTTTAAAACACGACCGCTTCGAAGTGAAATATCAAACATCAAATATCCCAATGTCTGAAGCAGATCGAGTGAAACCAAACTTTGATGGGGGAGATGAAAACTCCTAAAGGAATATTTGTCGTTGGGGGCCTCAAACGGAGTTCTAAGATAACACTTCCTGACTGAGATAGCGAACATCCAGCGGTGGCAAAGAAATGCGATCCTCTGCAGCTTTTACGATTTTACTGTAATTTTGTTGGATTTTTCTTAAATATTTTACTTTTATTTTACTATTTTAAACCGTATCTATCCTTACGTATTTAACAACCTAAGGATTTTGTTATGTAGAGAACTCCTCCTACAATTTTCAACTGATTTTAATGTTTTTGGTGTCGTTAGATAGGGGTTGGTCTGTAATTGTTTCCGCCAAAAACTGATGAAAACCAGACTGAAAATAAAGGCGCTATCCACCATTGAAATCTTAAAATTTACCATTAACATAACATCAAGATCTAATAAAGCATTTTAAACGTCTTATAATAGTCGGCAGTAAATACTTGTAGTTTTTGGTGATTACAGATATTCACAATATTAAATTGGTTGGATGTCATTGATTTAAAGCTAAGTAAAGTAACATGTGTATTGTAAAATAAATTGCTAGATTTCGAGCAACGCGTATTACTAGTATATAATTATTGTTCGAAGAAATTTCAATAATAAGCATAAGTTATACCACTTTTTTAGAAGTATTTCTACACATATTTGAGGAATAAATAGCCTAGAAATTATTAAATGACATAAGTTTGTATAAAAAAAAATGTTATAATATAACGGAGTACTCACAACGTCTACTTTTATTTCTTAATTAAAATAAAATAGACTACTTATGAAGGAAACGTGTTACCTAACCAAAATAACATTACACTCTCCATTACGCACTTAACAACCGTAACCATCAGTTCCATCATAGTTATACCACAAAACAAATAACGTCCTAATCCATTACGTATATTTACGCATAAAACCGACAAAACCAAACTACTAATCAATCCAAATGGAAGTTAATATAACAAGTGGGCTCAATATCATAATGGGTGGACACACGCTCGAGCTGCTCCCGCAAACAATGCGGTTTCGGCCTGACTGCGTGTTATCAATAATTAATGCCATTGCGATATCTCTAATCAGTCGAATAGTTGGTGAAAGCGTCCGCACGAGCGCGCTGCGGTGGCGGTGCGGTGCTATAACGTTGAATATCCAAACCGCACGGGCTCGGTCCCTCGTTACGTGTTATTTGTAAGGTATTGTTGAACGGTTTGAAAATAGTAGTATTTATCGATGTTTTGTTTATCGATCAATTTTGTCTCACAAAACATTGTTGATGACGGTTGTTCAATAATTAATTGTGTTCTTTGATTAGTAAAATGCAATATCAACCATAGTTCTTTTTTACATAGTATTTAAAATATTAAGTATATAAATTTAAGTTACATAATTGTAATTAATTGTCAACAGGATTTTTCTTTTGAAAAGTAATTATTGTCAATGGAGTGGGTTATGCTATGATTAGGCCTAAACAATTCTACAACGATTATATGCCTACACAGAGTTTATGATGTTGAAAGTTAAACAATAAAGTTCTTTACATGATTAATATTTTTTTATGAGTTTAGATTTGGGGTTTATCGTTCAAGTTTATGAGAAAAGTTTAAAGTTTGTCATTTAACATAGCCTATCACTTCTGGTGTCACAAAACAAACGTATTTAGCAAAATAAACAAATATTAAATAGATTAATGTGTCGATTTTCATATTTTTTATATTTTTTTAAGGAAACTGTTTATTTTAACATATTATGTTCATTTGGTTCATTTCATTATGACTGACGTTTGCTACACAATTATTATAAATTGTAAAATGGCAATAAACATTATTATATTATTATTATTGTTGTGTTATATTGTTTTATTTAAATTATTTTTTTAGTGATATTTTATCGCTTTTTATAGTTAATTGCCGATTTCTTATAGTTGGTATTCACTTCATGCATTTGTATTGAAAACACGTAGTAGTATGGAGTTTACAAATACACTATAACATAATAAATTCATAGAAAATATTAATATTTAAGTAATAGAGAGTAAGAACCTGTGATTAGGTTTTTATCAAGATGAAAATTGTATTCTTACTATTAAGAACAATTGTTAAAATCGGATTTTTTATAGCCTCGTCAAAACCGAACTATTTGTTTCTCGCATAAAAATTATGTAATCAAGAAAGATAAATGAAACTCCTATAAAAATAATTCCCGTAGGCTATGTTGATAATTCATATGAACACGGTTATTTTGTTAAACATAATAGACTTAAATCTAAAATAATATTACACAATGCACTAAATATAATAAACAACGAATATTATATACGAGCAAACAATCAATTGAAAAACAATAAAACCAAGATTTGTTTGTTGATCTATCCATTGTTTACATCAACCGTTGAATAGTGAGTTGAAAGTTTAAAAGTCATTAAAAGTTTTAGTCTGTTTTCTACTGTTTGCCTCCTCCTGTTCGATTTTATGTGTTTATTTTAGCAACATGACATGTAGAGCGATTATGTTACAAAAGGCGACCGAGCACAACAGCGCCAAAAAGCAAGGCAAGGTGAAATATTTGCTAGAGCTGGTATTGATTGTGAGCAGGAACAGCTGTTGTAAGAACCCTCCTGTTCGCGTTTCAATGTTTACAACAATCCCCATTAATTTTATTTCCCAATTTGTAAAGACGTATGTACGTGTAAATAAAAAATATAAATCAATTTATTTTAAATATATTTTTGGTATTGAAAGAATAAAGGACATATATAGCACCTTATAGAACTACCTTATAGAATTGAAAGAAACATAAACACTTTAGTCAATCGTAAAAACTTGTTGAAAAAACGAATGATTATAACCAAGTCATACTGTTAAAAAATTCCAGTAAACTGTTGTGTCACTACTCCAACACTACGTAGCCTACAGTTAGGTTTCAAAAAGAGCGGTAACAAATTATTTACATCTTAATACATTATTTCATAGTTTCTGAATACCTTGTTCTGCACAAACAATGACACAAATTGAGTACGGTACTGTAATTTTGTTGATTGATTTTTGTTATCTTTATATATATACCCTTCACAAGGTTTAAATATATTTAAAAATGCACAGAGTAAGAAACACTTAAAATTTCACACAGCTTTTCCCAGGCTGCAGTAAAGAATACACTATAATCCTACCTGTAATATATGTATTTCCAAAACACTTCACAATCCAACAGTACTCTATGTACTCGGCACTACACTGACACACACATCACAGCTGCAAGTCCGCGGGTGACGTCACAGACACAGTAGCAGAATTGGCGGGAAAGACGACACGCTCGCGCCACCACGGCTGGTCACTGACTGTGGCAGCTTATCAAGAGGGCTGTGGACCGCGCGCCCCTGCCCGCCGCTGCGCGTACGCGAGCCACCCCCACCCCTCGACGGCTGTTTACGTTTCGGCTTCTGATCCTATCTAGCACTGCCCGCGCCCGGTGTGATGGAACCGTGCGTGGTTCTGATCTGATACCGGCTAATTTAATGCTTCTGGTGTCTGTTACCGACGAGGGCGAGATGGATGGTAGAGGGTTGTAAAGTTTATGGACATTTTATTATTTGGTTACTGGGGTTTTTTTGTGGGATTGTTTAGTAAATTTATGGCTTCACTTTGTACGGGGTTGAACGGGGTCATTTGTTATCAAATGACTCCGTATGGCTTTATTTCTATTAACATATACTCCTAAAGGAATGTCCAACATACAAATTTGAAATACGTTGTAAGATATATTGAGTCATTAAATAACTTAATTATATTTTTCACGTATGACATCAGTATTCATGGAATTTAAATTCTAACACTGCCCTCACACTCAAATAGATATATAGGTTAGTAAATAATAATTGCAACTTTACTGATATACCAGCTGCGGAGAATGAAAATTTATTTTGGTGTTGTCTATTTACAAACTTAATATCTTACCAGACCCTCTTCAAATTTAAACATTGCTAAAATATTTTATAAAACTTTTACTAGATAAATTCTACTGTGATGAAAACAATCCATGACTATAATGTTTTATTTTCTTTCAAAGGAATTACTGTGAAATGACTAGGCCTATATAAAAATAGCCTTATGAGTAAACACCTGACGTAAAGTCGATGGTACTCCTAGATGTATTTACTAACTGGCAATTAGTTAATGTGAAATGCAAATATCTTGTAGATAATACACATTGTTGCCCTATAATTACACTGCATTATAGTTAAGGAGGTTTTATTTTATACCAAATTTTTAGTTATTGGTTACTTATTGTTTACTTCTGTATTTTATGAAGTTATAATATTAATTTTATATAACATAATATTGTCACACCTCAATATCAGTCATGCTTAAACTCTTTTTTGTTCTAACACGTAGAACGCACTCCTTCAAATTTAATTTAGACAAAATAGATATAAGTTTACTATTTATTATATATAAATACACCCGTAAAAAACTTGCATTAACATGTAGTTATGTAAAATATTCCTTTTATATTTCATCATGGACACTAATACAAATGATAATTTCTGAACTGTTACCAATCTTTTATCAGCAATAGTTGATTAATATAATCCAATTATTGTGAATAGTTTCCCAATATGCTTCAAATGTTAATCAACAGAGTAATTAATACAGTAATTATACGAGCAAGTCACCTAATCCCTGAGGGCAATAAACACGGCTGTTGAAATAGACAAGTGCAATATTGTTGTGATGATGACGTCATTTGTTAAAGGTATGCCTTTATTGAATTTAATTATGATTCAATTGACCTTATAAAATAATTAGTCTGCAGTATATCTAATTTACAAATGTTTTTAATATTTACACAAACTTAACTATAGGAAACGTTTCAATCGCCAAGTGACGATGATTAAATATTTTGTTGATTTTTCTAAGGGAGTTTGGATAGTTTCAATTATTATTATTTATTTAATAACGATAAAAATAGGTAATGTCGTCACACCCCAGTTTTACTTTTCAAATTTTGATAGTTAATTATATGATAATAGTATTTTATGCAACGATTATATTACAAAGGCCTTTGCAGAGCTTAAACGGTGAATAAAATATACACTACACTACTTTAATTTTACGATACATACACTACTTTAACTACCACAAACTTAAATTTGGTGAATTACTTTAATAAACATGTAAAAAATATTTATTTTGTAGATGGCTCGCACCCAAAAAAGTAGGCACATATAAGTTGCTTGATGAAATAGTCGTTCCCACTCACATTTGATTTGGCCCCTACACTCTTATCAGGTTATAAGCATAAAGCAACTAAAACCATAATTATAAGGTGACAATCAGCTGATGTGTGAATTGCGCAATTTTTATTAAAACACTGCTTTTGTAAATTCTGAGCTTTCATTGGTTAACTATAAAGTGTATTTTCAGCGTACTTAAAAATATCTCAAATAAGAAAAAAATATTTATCTATTTAATTAATTATTTAAGAGTTATTAAAACCATCATATTGAAATAGATATATTTTGTATTATCATGTGTTATTTTTATCTAATTTAGACAGTTTCAAACTTTGAAAAAACTGCATAAAACTTTCCGCTTAAAATAATATACCTCTGTGAGAACAAAAAATTTTCAATTAATTCAAATGAAAACATTTTAAATAAGAGAGATTTTACTTTAATTTCCAATAGAATAATTTGTTACATACATTCTTTATCAAATACTGTAATATTAAATAGTTGTAATAATTTAAAACTGGCAATATTTTATTAATTATTTTTAAGTATTCGCAAAGCTTTGTTGTTTTCTTATTTTACTTCCCAATGGTAGCCCGTATTTAAAACTTTTAAAACGATATCATAAACCTATATTCGTTAACCAACACTGTTCTTCTGTTAGAATCTAACGAAGAATCTTCTTAGTGGTTATAAAGACTACATAACATTTTGAAGTTAAATATTGCTAATGCTCTTGATTCTATAGTTTATGTTATAATTAAAAATACTATTTAATGTTGTACCATATGTTGTGTTATGTTGTTAGAAAAACATGTTTTCACACATTTTTCCTACCATTGCATGGAAATAATCACATTGCCACACCTGTAAACCGTACGCAAAACAGTTCGTTTCCCTATTTCTTTTCATTCCCGCTCTATAGAGAGGCAATGTTCATTCGCGCACGCTAAATAAAACAACAAATGAAGGTCAACTGCTGTTACACCACACAAACCAAGCCATAGCTGTTGATCATTGTTGCCGTTTAATTGCTGCTTTTTTACATTCAGGTTATGTTTGATAGTTAACAGCGTGTTACAACAGAAAAGTCAAACATAACCTAAATGGCATTTTGTATAAAATAAATCATTTAATACGTTGCAATTATAGTGGAAGGAAAAATCTTGTGTGTATTACGAGCACAAATAGTCATTGTCGCTCTCGAAATGTTTTACCGCACTCAGCCACTTCTCAAGTGGCAATGACGCACTTTGCGCTCTTAATAACCAAATAGCTATTTCTCGTCATTATCGATGTAAATAAGAGCAAACAATTTTCTATAATAGTCAGGACAATTAACTTTTTTCTCTTTGCCCAATTATAGACCTAGAGTAACTCTAAGTGTAGTTAATTATAATAATGACGGAAGTTCCAAGAAAGCTACACACTCCACGACAGCAGGGATGGACAATATTCGGCGATGATGACGTCAGCAGAAGGGTGGATCAGCCATCATCCCTCCCGCTCATTTCCCTGAGCTCCTCGCAAACATGAGCACCGATCCCGCCATTCATTATAACTCCCTTACGACTTCACTGTCTGTTTAGGAACACTCTCAAGCCATATCCTCTATAGGTGAAACGAAACTGGTTATCGTGAATATAATAATTATTGTGAGTAGAACTTTTGATTATAAGAGAAGTGTTCGTACTCTAAAATAAAATAAAATATATACACATTTTGTCATCGATTTTTAATAAGTATTGAGTAAAACTGTTTGAAAACATCCAAGAACGTTAAAGAAGGGTACCTGATAGGTAATGTCCCTGAATACTTTAGTACACCCATATGTCACCTAAGTATAGTTAATTAGGCCTACCTATTTCATTAAATTTTAGTACCTTCTGTAAAAATGTTTTAATATGTATACTTAAACAAAGATTATTGTTAATATAATAATAAAGTAAGATGTTTTTTTGCATAATAGTAGTGTCAAATTGTTGGTGCTGGCCCAGTTCAAGGTCACCTGAGGGATGACGTCATCGAGGTCAATGACCTCACCGATGACGTCATCGATGACGTCATCGATTGCGTCATCGATGACGTCATCACTAATGACGTCATTTCTATGACGTCACACCCATGACGTCACAGAAATGACGTGCTGATGACGTCATCACCCCTTACGTCATCAAAATGACGTCACCGACGCCACTGAGGTCAAGGTCACGCCGAAACTTAAAATTTTTTGGCACTTTTGCCGTTTCTCGCACTACGCTCCGAGTTTCAGTCAGAGTCCCCGTGACCTTGACCACTTGGAGCGAATTTTCGACGAGAAACGGCAAAAGTGCCAAGTTAAACTCGAGTTTCTGACATGACCCTGCCTAAATGGGCAATCGGTGTAGTAGTGTCAAATTGTTGGTGCTGGCCCAGTTCAAGGTCACCTGAGGGATGACGTCATCGAGGTCAATGACCTCACCGATGACGTCATCGATGACGTCATCGATTGCGTCATCGATGACGTCATCACTAATGACGTCATTTCTATGACGTCACACCCATGACGTCACAGAAATGACGTGCTGATGACGTCATCACCCCTTACGTCATCAAAATGACGTCACCGACGCCACTGAGGTCAAGGTCACGCCGAAACTTAAAATTTTTTGGCACTTTTGCCGTTTCTCGCACTACGCTCCGAGTTTCAGTCAGAGTCCCCGTGACCTTGACCACTTGGAGCGAATTTTCGACGAGAAACGGCAAAAGTGCCAAGTTAAACTCGAGTTTCTGACATGACCCTGCCTAAATGGGCAATCGGTTATCCCTCAGGTGACCTTGAACCAGAACAACACCAACAATTTGATATTACTGTGACCTTGAAAACCTAACAACGGAGCGCCGACACCGATGCGCACCCCACGACAGCCACCGAGTGACTGACTGTCAGGCTCTGTGTATGCTAGGTATATCGGCTTGAGAGACTAAGACTCTAAACTGTCAGGAATGGGAGTAACTAACTGAATTTTGCAAGGAAAAGTCATTTCATCCAATATTTTAAACAAATCCTCATCAGTAAAACTGACATTAGTCTGTTTTGTATAAAACTTAGGGTGTCCGCGCAACAGTTTGCGCCACTTAGCTAAAGTTGAAACTCTCTTAACTCTGGGTGGTGGACAGTGAGCAACTAATAAAGTCTTAACACGGCTAAGTTTCTTACCTAAAGTGTCCTGCGACATGGTTTCACCTCACAAAAGTCCGCACAATACTGAGAGACTGCTTGTAGCGCATGAGTCAAGGGAAAAGAGGTGGGGGAAACAGCAGGAGTGGGGAAGGTCACAGTGGCGGGGGAAGGTGAGGTGGTACGCCGGAGTATCGCATCACTTCACCATGAGCTGTCCTACAGTCAACACACTGTTCTCTTGGCCCGAGTTGGCACTAGAAGAAACATTTCTGTACAGCTTAGGCTGTGAGAGCCGAGGAAGCAAAGTCAAAGTGGAAATTGTGTTAAACTCCAAGATGAAGAGTCTCCTAAATAAACTAATTGTATCCTTGCAATCTCCTATAACTCTAGAGAAATACCACTTTATTAAGCGACACCTTATACTTTGGCAAAACGAAACGGAAATGGAAAAGATTACAGTAAAATTAATTTAACTTAAAACTTGGACTGGACACTCATGGTGATACCACGTGGCGTGAAAACGCCACCCTAAACATTACAAGTTAGGTTATTGAGCACCTCTGGTACGATAACCGATGTGCTAGAGTTAAAGTGTGATGACCTTGAGTCAAAACACTGAAATACTATAAGTCGATATCGTCCCAGAGTTAAAGTGTAGTGACCTATATTCAGAACTTGTAAAATTACTTACATATAGAGAGCTAGAGAACAGCGAGACGCACCGCATGGAAGCCGGAGACATACTGGCGAAGCGGTGTTGTGTAGCCTAGGGACCCAGTTGTGGTGGGGGTATAGCCAACACTTAGAGTACAAGTGTTGTGGGTGACCTTGACCCACATAACTTACCTGACCCCCCCCCCCCCCCCCCCCCCGACAAAAAGTGCCCCCCCCCCCCCCCCGACAAAAAGTGCCCCCCCCCCCCCCCCCGACAAAAAGTGCCCCCCCCCCCCCCACCCCCACCCCCACCCCCACCCCCACCCCCACCCCCACCCCCACCCCCACCCCCACCCCCACCCCCACCCCCACCCCCACCCCCACCCCCACCCCCACCCCCACCCCCACCCCTGATATCCTGGGCGTGGCAGCCCCGGTGGGGATATAAGGGGGCCCAGCCAGAGCCGGCTCGCAGTCCGCTCCCGCGCGTTGAACGTGAACGATCGGGACGGACCGCCATAGGCATCACTAAACATTGAATGGCGCCTTCAGTGTTTAGCGAAGTCTACTCTAACTTTAAGACTTGTATTAGTTGTAAGATATTGCGCTTGCGTTTGGGTATTGCGAATTGTTTTATATGAGAGTGTTTTTACTTGTACCTTATGTCTCCTGTGTGTCTTGTTTGTTATATGTGTTTAACATGTATGTGCTTGTTCCAGCATTGACTACGTTGAGCTCAATTGTGTGTTGTAAGTGTGTTATATTTTTCTAAAGTGTATACGCTTGTTTTAGCAATCCCCCCTTGAGCTTTTGCAATGCTCAAAGTAAATCGTAAAGACAGGGAACGGGAGTAGGCCCCCGTGTAAAGTTACTTTTGTATAATTGTTAGGCTCCTCTCATGCATGCTTTAATGCGGCTGAGAAATAGGAGCGTCCGTTTGTACGCCTATATGGGGGTAATAAGCCGATGGCCTCTGCACTCGGACCGAGGACGTAAGCCACTAGGGTGTCCTCAGTTAGTTTCCCTTCTGGAAACTCAAAATTATGTAAATGAAACTTTGTTAGCTATTTTGTGTTTTTTTTTTTGTCCCCAAGGCCCCCGAACATTCGTGGTTCGCCATGGATGTACGGGGGCCGAAATTTTTTAATGTCCGTGTGGCCTTGACCCACATAGGACTTGTAAAAACTTACTGCATTGCTAAATTAAAAATATTAAAGATAGGGTTACGGGAGTAGGCCCCCGTGTAAAGCCACTTGTTTTATAATTGTTAGGCTCCTCTCATGCATGCTTAAATGCGGCTGAGAAATAGGAGGTGGTCCGTTTGTACGCTTATACGGGGGTAATGAGCCGATGGCCTCTGCACTCGGACCGAGGACGTAAG
Organism: Neoaliturus tenellus; assembly: GCA_030545055.2. Classification (NCBI taxonomy): domain Eukaryota; kingdom Metazoa; phylum Arthropoda; class Insecta; order Hemiptera; family Cicadellidae; genus Neoaliturus; species Neoaliturus tenellus. The sequence continues at coordinate 314,097,895 of CM061531.1, read as the reverse complement.
CCACTAGGGCGTCCTCAGTTTTTTTCAAAATATGTAAATGACATTTCGTTAGCTATTGGAAAAGTTATTAGTTGGAAATGCAGTAAATGTTTACAAGTCTCGCGTGGCGAAGGGTACACGACATTGGATGTTGCCTTGTTGTCATAGTTGGGTCTCTTCGGAGGCTACAGCGATGACAACCCAAGTGCCCCACACCCCCATAGGGGGGTGTGGGGCTTATTTTTTTAAATTTTTTTCGTGACCTTGACCTAAATATAAAAGTTTTCAAAATCTTTAACAGTCAGATCTTACTAACACAGTTTATATATAGAGGTCTTTTAAAAGTTAACAGTTAGGTATTAGTAACGCACAAGTTTGGAATTGTTTATAGTTGGGTCTCTTGGGAGGCTTCAGCGATGGCAACATAAATGCCCCAAGTGGGGCTTCTTTTTTGAAAAAGTGTGAGCCCCCCCCCCCCCCCCCACCCCCACCCCCACCCCCACCCCCACCCCCACCCCCACCCCACCCCCACCCCCACCCCCACCCCCACCCCCACCCCCACCCCCACCCCCACCCCCACCCCCACCCCCACCCCCACCCCCACCCCCACCCCCACCCCCACCCCCACCCCCACCCCCACCCCCACCCCCACCCCCACCCCCACCCCCACCCCCACCCCCACCCCCTCCCCCACCCCTGATATCCTGGGCGTGGCAGCCCCGGTGGGGATATAAGGGGGCCCGGTTGCACGCACTTCTCATTCCCGCTCCAGCCTTCGTTGGAAGTACTTCTCCGTTATTTGCATTTCACGCTCTTTCTACCTCAACATGCGCTTCAAGAACTATCCACCAGTTCTCCCATACATCAAATCGAATTCAACCAACACGTCTACTCCGACCAACACATCTACTCCAACTTCAACCTCCGCTGCTCCGATTCTCCAAACGTGTTTGATGAGCACAATCCTCAGCTGTTTGGAGATGCCGTCGGCTCCTTCGATGCCCAGTCTATCTCCGCTGCCACCAACGGAACCAACAAGTCCAAGTGTCAGTGGTGCTGGTGACGCTCCGTCGACTTCAAGAGGGGCTGGCGCTCACCCTGCAAGCAGCCGAGTGCTCATAGCATCACCGCCGATCTCATTGTTGTCAGATTCTGATTCGGAGTCAGCGGTCTTTGAGGAGAAGAAGTCGAGGTCCAAAATCATTCCCTACTCCCGTACACAGAAAATCCTTTCCTATACAAAGACCCAATGTCCACTACCCGTATCCCCCATGCCATCCACACCGGTCAAACCATCCTGCAAATCGATCTTTTCCCCAGACAAGTCAACCTCACCCAAAGCCAACATTCCATCTACAGTCAAACCATCCCGTAAATCGATCTTCTCCCCAGACAATTCTACCTCACCTAAAACCACTATTGATCTAACCCATTCTCCTACCCGACCCAAAATTCTTTGCAAATTACCCCTTGACCGTGCTAAACCATCACCCTCCATCCTTTCCAGCCAGCCTAAGTTAGATCAAGCGCCGCTCCAAAACACTAAGAGTCCAACACAAAAGAAACGTAATCGTGTTAAATGCCCTGCTGGCAAGCGTGATAAATGCGATTATGTTTGGTTTAGCAGAGAGGCTGTGGTTCTTTGTTGTCCGAGTTTTGCTCTTCCAGAAAAAGATCGTTGCCAACGACACTTGAATAAGAAAATCAAAATTCCGACACCAAAGCCCTATAGCCTTAATATTATGCCTGAAAAGTCCAAGTTCAAACACCCCAACAGTCCGCAGAAGCTGAAAATTAATAGGCTCAAGAGGGACAAAAAATATTATTTCATTGTTCAAGCTTATGGAGCATTTAACATAAATGTGCAAATCATTCTAAAAGGTGATGGCCGCCTTCATAGAATGAAAGTACCACCTGCGATGGTACAAAGAGAATTTTTTGTCCCCGGGGCTTATTTAATTCGAAGAAAAGGATGCCGATCTGTTTGGGAAATGGATTAGGACATGGGCTCACTAAAAAGAAAAAGCCAAAATTGTTAGGTTGTGTTGGACAATATTTAAAAGTCTTTTCCAAATTATTTTTCCAAATTTAGTCTTAACCCTCTTAAAGTAAGGGAGAGGGGTATTATACAAGTCAACTAATAAAAAAAAAAAAAAAATACTTGACTTGTATAATACTTTAACCTGGCGGTGATGTAAAGTCACTGGGACAATCTCAAACCGTGTCCTTGAGGGTGAAGACTAAGTTACAAATAAATCATTAACAAATAAAAACTTACCTCCAAACACTTGTAGCTTGCTACAAGTGTTTGGAGGTAAAAATTTTTCAAAGTTTGAATGACCTTGACCCATATAAATTACTTACAACTAATGTTGTGTATCACGTGATACCCCCACTCTAACGCTCTTACTAAGCTTGTATGAGCCGTTCATTTGCTTCAGTCTGTTTCTGTGCTCCGTGGTAAACATGTCACGGTACAATTACAAAGGTGGTGACTTCTTGATAGATCAACACAATGCTTGGGAAGTGCTAAACCAGCATAGAATGGAAGTTGAGTATTGTATAAGACAAGACGGGTCTACATTTTATCTATGTATTATAAACAAACAAACCCACAAGTATCAACACTGGACAAAAATTAATTATAACAACATAGATGAGCTGTTTGCTTGGGTTTTTGAGGTGTGTAAAGTTATTGAAGAAACCAAAATAATGGGTGTGCTAAAGGTATGTAAAACTGATGACCGGGAAGACTAAGCAAAATTTCTTTTAACCCCCCCCCCCCCCCCCCCCCCCCAGTGTTATCCCCACCACTAAAAATGGGTATATATAGGAGTGGTGATCAACCGTCCTCTCATTCTGCTTTACACCGTTAAGCTGAACACCACCATGTCTGCTATGAACGTCCCAGCCTCTACCTCTGGCCCGGTCGCCTCCAACTCCAGCCCGAGCATTGGACCAATCCGATCGGGGCCTTCGTCAAGAAGTCGTGTCCGATTCTCCGGCTTTGGTCCTGTGAGGAAGGAGTTGCGGAGCAGCGGGGCGTCTCAACCAACCACGACGGATGCAGCAACTCAGACTCCACCAAACATCATCGAGTGGTACGACGAAGTGATAGAGCAAAGGGACAGAATGCTAGAGAATACTCGCAGGGAGCTACTTTATGTTAGGAGTAAATGGGAAAAACTGATTAAGAAGTGTGAAAGCCTGTTGGACAGTGATGATAGTGAGGATGAGAGTGGATAGGTGTGTGGGTAAAGACTTGGACTGGGACTTGTGTGTATGTATGAATGTGTGCGTGAATGTGAAATACAGAGCGGGGGATAGATCACTCTGTGGCAATGGACTAACATGCCACTTAGTGATCTATCCCCCGTTCTGGTAATGTTTTTGGATGGCCTTGACCCACTTTACCAAGGCTAGCTAGTACCCCCACCACTGATAAGTGTATATATACGGGTATTGATGTGCAGTTTGGTTATTCTGCTTTGTATCGCTTAGCTGAATACCTCACTTCAACATGGCTTCCAACTGCAAAACTTCTCAGGCTTCCTCTTCTTCTTCAAGAAGGCGTGCTGCCAACGTCCTGCCTGCTACTCGTGGACCTGCTCGACCATTCCACAGCATAACTGTTGCTCGGGCAAACGCCTGCAAAGCTCCAATGCTACGGACCTTGCTGGAGGTGAGCCAAGACGGGCAAGGCTTGCTCAGTCCTGGTCAACGGCAGGAGCAAGAAAGGCGTATGGCTTACTACAGGCTGCAGGGTGTAGTTCCCAGCTTGAAGTTAGGCGATCCGAGAGTAGCAAGCATCAACGAGGCAGCGGACTACATATCACACCTTCACAGTGTTTTAGAAGTAAAGGACCAACAAATTGAAAACTTAAAAGAACAATTGAAACAATTTAACTTTAATCCTGTGGAGTTTGTGGAAGCAGTGATGAGTGATAGTGATGATGAAGGAACTGAATATATATTGGGTATGTAATGAAAGACTTGGACAGGGACATGTGTGTGTGTGTGTGTGTGTGTGTGTAGAATACAGAGCGGGGGATAGACTACTTTGCGGCAATGGACTAGCATGCTGCTTAGTGGTCTATCCCCCGCTCAAAGGGTAGCATTGGATGACCTTGACCCACTTTACAGCAAGGACAACCGGTTAACTGGTATAAAAGAGGGGGGTCTGTACATCCCGACTTCATTCTGCTTTGAACCTTCCAGTGGAACGCTAGAAAATGAGTGGATCACTGATCATTGGTAAGGAGTGGGAGTATGTAACCATAAACTATTTAAACTGTAAAGGGATGTTGAAGAAGGTGTATGATAACGTTAAAAGAATGGTTGTTGAAGAAGGTAGGGTAGTGATTGTAGCGTGGAAGAAGAAGCAGTATACAGGACAACAAGTGAGAGCAAGTGACTTTGGGGGGAATAGTGTGTTTCAAATTGGACGAGCGAACTTGGTTAATTTGGACATTGTGTTTTGGGACTTGGAAAGGTTAATTGAAAATAGTGGCAAACATGGGGAACTCTTAATTGGCAGGGAGGACAGAGTATATGAGTAAGTGTAAAAGACTGGGGGCTTATGTGTGTGTGTAAAGACTAGGACTTGTGTGGAATACAGAGCGGGGGATAGATCACTTTGCGGCAATGGACTAGCATGCTGCTTAGTGGTCTATCCCCCGCTCAAAGGGTATTATTGGATGGCCTTGACCCATATAAAGGTAGAGGGGGAATGGGTAATAGGAGGGGGAAATTGGTATATATGTAGGACTGATGAATAAAGCATTTAGTCAAGCATTTGTCTAGACACTATCAACAACAATGGAGAGCTTCAGTGTTGAGTTCATCCTCTTGGAAGAAGACATCAACGAAGTGGTGGAACTTATAGAGGAGAAGACCAGCCAGGGCACATTGGAACTTGTGAATTGCGAACCGTTGGACAATGCCGCAATCGATAAGATTGCATATTTCATGATGCATTTGTATAACGAACAAACAACCAATATGGAGTTTGTGCAGTACCTTTATCAAAACCAAGTAAATGTGCGAGTGACAATTACTTGGTGGCAGTAATAATAAAGTGTAACATATGGATGTGGACTTGGATGTGGACTTGGACTTGAGTGTGGTCTGCGGAATAGAGCGGGGGATAGATCACTTTGCGGCAATGGACTAGCATGCTGCTTAGTGGTCTATCCCCCGCTCAAAGGGTATCTTTACGTGACCTTGACCCACATAAAATGTATAGTTGGTGGGGGTATAAAAAGGGCAAACCAATTGGATAGATACACCACTTTCATACCATGGCTCCACTTGACAACACCGTGTTCCATCGCAACAGAATTGTCTCTATTCTGGAGGTTATACCTCTAGAAATTATAGAAGTAGAGGACCAACTACCTGCGGTTGATCAAGAAGAGGAGGAGGAAGAGATAATGGATATTGAAACGGACTCTGACGAAGCTGGTTCAACGGACAATGAGGTGGACTTGCATGCCTACGAAACATTAGAGTCGTCATCTGAGTCGGAAATGGAATTCCAATTGGAAATCGAAGAAGAAGAAGAACAAGAACAAGACACTCCCCATCGTCCAATGGATAGGATGTTAGTTGCCAGAAGAATTATGTATTGTCATCGCTACCTATTCCGTGATGAGGATGATTCCGACTCTGATGGTGATGTTTCACCCTTGTAAAAAGTTTAAACAAAAAGTTAAAAAAAGAATGTGAGCGGGGGATAGAGCACTTTGTAGTAAATGATGCTGCTTAGTGCTCTATCCCCCGCTCAAAATAATAATTCCAAATGACCTTGACCTACATAAACTTGCTCAAACAGACATCTTTGAAAAAACTTGTACAAATTATTGAATCTAGACCAAATATCATCAATTTATCAAGCCTACTGATAAATGTATTACAAACGGTTGTGTAAAGGCTAAATTTAGCACATAAGTGATAACCTGTTTCCATATGACGTCACTTTCCCCACCTATCTGCCTCGGATATAAAGGGTCCCGGTGGAGTGCGCTGCTCATTATTGCGTGGACATTCACAGAGTGTGCATTCAAAGCCAAACTGTTTGAAATGGCTCTTTGCGACATTTGTGGGGATATCTTTCAAGACGAAGATCTTTTCACCATACACAGAGAATTACATGAAGACGAAGATAGAAAAGAAGATATTACCATGGATGAAATAGACTTAGACTCAATTGACCGGTTTTTGGAAGAGCACCAGAAGCAGATGGACTACTACGACAGCTATCTACAGCAAATGCAAAGAAGAAGACCTAGTGTGATTCAATTTGCTGGTGCTGGACCATCTACTGCTACAAGACCTATTGAAGAAGAGGACACCGAAGAAGAGGACACCGAAGAAGAGGATATGGAAGAAGAAGAACTGGAAGATGTAAGACAACTGCGCACCACAGCCTTGCCAGGACGAGTTGTAACACATTTCAAAATTAATAACGTTCAATTGGAATTGGAAACATTCATAACCCAGGCTAAGGAACTTGTTGGTCAAACGTTGAGGGAAGAATTACAAAGGCTAAATTTTATTAAATTTGGAATGGTGTTAGAGGCTATGTTTAACAATACTGATGGTGAAACAGCATTGAGAGCGTTCATTACCAAAAACCGAACCCTTACCTTCACCTCCAACATCGATGATATTATTGAAGAATGCTTGGAAGAACTTATAACAAAACTTCAAGAACATGAAGGAAGAGGATCTGGATGGACTTTGTCATCAATCGAAGGTATGGATGTAAGGGTTCACAAGCATGGATATGGTTTAAGGGGTAGTAGTTTTATCCCTTTACCAAAGAAAATCCTAAACACTAAATCGTGTAGGAATGTGCAAAATGAAGGTAATGAATGTTTTAAGTATGCAATGTTAACCAAGTATGTTAAAGATCATCCTGAAAGAGTTGGTAGAGAATATTACGAAAATGAACACCGCTACAACTTTCAAGGCCTCACCTACCCAGTTACATTGAAAGACATAGACAAATTTGAAAAGAAAAATCCTGGCGTTTCAGTGAATGTTTTTGGTCTGGATGATTCAAACAACGTTTATCCTTTGCGGGTAGTAAAGGTTGAGCAAAGAAACCACACGGACTTGCTATTGATAACTAAGGGTGAAATTTCCCATTATGTATGGATAAAGGACTTTGAAGCCTTAGTTGTAAAACAATTGACCAAAAGAGTAAATAGGATTACAGTTTGCAAGAGATGTTTCTGCTTTTCTTGGAAAGATTCAAGACGTGGAGGATTGGACTGGTTATTGGAACATAAAAGACTTTGCAACGAGAACTATGAAGTGAAGATTAGTCTGCCACCACCATCTCGAGCGTGTATCCAATTTAACAAGACAGTTCACCAATACCGAATTCCAATAGTGGTCTATGCAGATTTTGAATCAACGTTAGTACCACAGGAGCTGCCGGACGGCGAAGTGACTAGAAGAACAAAATATCAGTTGCATCAGCCCAACAGTTTTTGTTTACTAGTTAAATCAACCTTGTCTAAAAACCAATTGCAAGACTATGGTTTAACATCCACTCCAATACTCTACCGTGGTGAAGAAGCCGCTAAGTATTTTGTAGACCAACTGTACGATATTGCTGGAAAGGTTCAACGCTTGTTCGGTAATATTGTACCTATGGAACCTTTAAACCAAAATCAACAAGAAGAATACAACTTAGCGACAAGATGCTATTTATGCAAGAAGATGTTCAGTGAAGAAAATCCAAAAGTAAGAGATCACGATCACCTGACAGGGTTATACAGAGGAGCTGCTTGTAATTCATGCAATATAAATTACAAACTGCCAAACTTTATTCCTGTCGTTTTACACAATCTTAGCGGCTACGACTCCCACTTTATTATCCCGGAGTTAGGAAGAGATGACGGTAAAATTGATGTTCTTGCTACAACATTGGAAAAGTACATCAGCTTTTCAAAAACAGTAGGTAAAATTAAACTTCGCTTCGTAGACTCTTACAGATTTATGGCATCTAGTTTAGCCAAATTGTCAGAGAACCTAAGAAGAGAAGACCTAAAAGAAACCAGAAAAATTGTACCTGAAGATAAATTAGACCTAGTATTACGGAAAGGAGTGTTCCCCTACGATTACATAACTTCTACAGAAAAATTTGAAGAAACCAGTCTACCGCCGATTGAAGCCTTCAACAGCAAATTAAACGAAAGTGAAATCTCCGTTGAAGACTACAATCATGCATGTAATGTTTGGAACCAACTAAACATTCAAACCTTAGGGGAATATTCTGACTTTTATATAAAATTGGACGTAACTCTGCTGTGCGATGTGATGGAAGAATTCAGAAACACCTGCTTCTCCGCCTATGGACTGGACCCTCTACACTCGTACACATCTCCAGGATTAGCATGGCAAGCTATGCTAAAGTCAACCAACTGTCGACTGGAACTTCTAACGGATATTGATATGGTGCTCATGATGGAATCTGGTGTACGGGGCGGTTTGACACAAGCTGTAACACGTCATGTCAAAGCCAACAACAAGTACATCCCCGGCTTCGACGAGCAACAACCATCGGTCTACCTTGGCTATTTTGATGCAAACAACCTTTATGGTTGGGCAATGTCAAATCCGCTTCCCTACGCTGACTTCAAGTGGATCGACCCGGCCACCATCGGAGACATCTCACAGATTCCAAAGGATGGTCCAAAAGGCTATATTTTGGACTGTGATTTTGAATACCCGGAACACCTTCATGACCATCACTACGACTTGCCTCTCCTAGCCAAGACTGAAGTTTCACCGACAGGAAGATGGCCAAAATTGATGATGACCTTGGAGAATAAGGATCGCTATGTGGCTCACTACTGGGTAGTTCAACAGGCTCTTGAATTGGGTCTACGTATAGTGAGAATTCATAGAGCAATTGAATTCACCCAGTCTTGTTGGTTGAAACCATATATTGATTCCAACACTGCAAGAAGAGCTGCAGCGACAACAGCATTTGAAAAGGACTTCTATAAATTAATGAACAATGCCATCTTTGGGAAGACCTTGGAGAACAAAAGAAAACACAAAAATGTAAAATTAGTGAGTGATCCTAGGAAATTGGAAAAATTAGTGCAAAAACCAAATTTCGGAACATCCATGATTATAAACGAAAATCTAGTCGCTGTCAGTATGAAGAAAACAACAATAGTCATGGACCGTCCGTTATACATAGGTATGTCGATTTTGGATATAAGTAAAACCCTGATGTATGATTTCCATTATAACAAAATGGTTAAACATTACGGAAGGGAAAACATTGGAGTCGCATACATGGATACGGACGCGTTTATCTACTGGATAAAGACTTTGGACATGTATGAAGACCTAAGGACTTTTCCATACAAAGAAGATTTCGATTTTTCTGACTATCCGAAAAACCATCCAAATTTTAATGAAAAATATAAAAAAGTAATTGGAAAATTCAAAGATGAAGCAAATGGAATGCCTTTAGAAGAAATAGTGGCGCTGATGGCGAAATTGTATTCATTTAAGATGTACCACGAGAACAACACACCGACAGTGAAGAAAGCAAAAGGAGTGAAGACATCTTATTTGAAAAAACACGTGACATTTGACCACTACAAGACTTGTTTGTTTGAAGATACTACGATATCAGCAACATTCAACAATATCCGAAGCTTTAAGCATCAAGTCTACAGTGTCACCGAAATTAAAAAAGCGTTGTCAGCTCGGGATGATAAAAGATACATTATGCCCGACAAAATCCACACTCTTCCTTTTGGCCACTACTCTCTAAACCCTATCAACTAGTAACCTATTCTTCGTCCTTCTACAACTACGACCTTATTCCTTTCTCCTTCCGTAAAAAAATGGGGAACACGGCAAGTCCAACGCCGTGTTCCCCATTTTTTTACACAAGTTTGGATGACCTTGACCCATATAAATGATGTGAATATTTAAAACAACATTCATTGTGATTATACATGTGATACAACAAACATTGAAACCTGCAATATGAAGGACTTAAAGCAACAAATTGTCAACGAACTTCATAAACCTGCAAGAAGAAAGTTTCCACGAAGAAATACGGTGATAAAAGGAATTAATGATTTATATCAAGCGGATTTAATCGAAATGATTCCTTATAGCAAACAAAATAAAGGATATAAATACATATTGACTGTTATTAACTGTTTTTCAAAAATGGCAGATGCTTTACCACTAAAAGATAAAAGTGGCAAAAGTGTTACAAAAGCAATGGAAACAGCTATACAAAGAGACAAACATACTATTAAACATTTACAAACAGATGATGGAAAAGAATATTTTAATAAGGAATTTGCAAATTTAATGAAAAAACACAATATAAACCATTATTCAACCAATTCAGAAGTAAAAGCCTCAATAATCGAAAGATTCAACAGAACTTTAAAAAGTGCAATGTATAAAATGTTTTCCAACAGAGGATCGCACATATGGATTGATATGTTACCAAAACTTATAAACGATTACAATAACAAATTTCATAGGACTATCGGGATGAAACCAAACCAAGTAACTAGTAAAAATGAAAACCTTGTATTAAAACGTATAAAAACGAATACTAAACCAAAAGTTGAAAAACTAAAGCCTAAAAAATTTAATGTGGGTGATAAAGTGCGAATAAGTAAATATAAAGGTGTATTCAGTAAAAGATACCTGCCAAATTGGACCAATGAGGTTTTTACTGTATTCAAAGTACAACCTACAGTACCTGAGACATATATTTTAAAAGATAATAAAGGACAATTGCTTGAAGGAGGGTTTTATGGACATGAAATGTTAAAATCAACAGTAGGCGATGTATATTTAGTTGAAAAGGTGTTGCAACGGAAAAAAGATAAGGTCAAAGTACGATGGTTAGGATTTAATAAGACGGAAGATTCTTGGATACCTAAAAAGGATTTGATATAACCATAGAGAATCATTTTAGGTTGAACCATTACAAAGGATGGAGATAGTACCACAAAAAGAGAGTTTTACTATTAATAATATAGATGAACTCACAGTGGATAATTCAGAATTCAATAGTGGGAAGCATGGCAATTTGTTACCAAACACCGTTCGTTGTCTGGTTACCGGACCTTCCAACTGTGGAAAAACTAATGTAGTATTCAATTTGATTACAAACCCTAAAGGATTACGATTTAACAATCTATATGTATTTTCAAAATCACTACAACAACCAAAGTATCAATTATTGGAAAAAATACTGACTAATGTGCCTGAAGTTAAATATTTAAAGTTTAATGCAAGCGAGAGTGTCATGCAGCCACAAGAAGCTAAACCATTCTCCGTGTTTATATTCGACGATGTATCTTGTGAAAACCAAAACACAATAAGGAATTACTTCGCTATGGGTCGACATAACAACATAGATAGCATTTATATTGGCCAAACTTACAGCAAAATACCTAAACAACTCATTAGAGACAATGCAAACATGTTAATTGTATTTAAACAGGACGAAACCAACCTAAAACATATATATTTTGATCATGTAAATGCGGATATGACATTTGAACGATTTAAAGAGTTGTGTGGAAAGGCTTGGGCTGAAAAGTATGGGTTCCTAACAATTATGAAGGAACAACCGCTAAACAATGGTCGATACAGGATAGGATTTGATAAATTTATATTAATACATTAAACGTGGTATAACACATTCATTGTTGTACAACACGTCTTGCTACAAACATGGTTAACCAAGAAAAATTAGTAAAAGAAATAAAATCACTTAGTGATTCTATTCGGGCTAAAAACAGAGCATTGAAACTAGGTATTAGCGAGAGGGAGAAATTCCTTGAATCTACTTTTAAACCTATTACTGAACCCTTGAAACAATTAAACAAAAAATTTGCTAAACCTGTATTGGAAGGAGATGCGATTGCACCTATAACGAAGTTTGAAAGAGAAAATGTAAAATCAGAAGATTTTAGTGATGAAGACCTGGAATCCTCTACGTATAGTGGTTTTACCGGTGGAGAACCCGAAAGAGAGCTAGAATCACCGGACTATAGTGGAATAAAAGATTTATATGAAGTAAAAGCCAAAAGAGGACATGAAGTTGTATCAACTGCTAGTGAAGAGGAAAAAGAAGAAGAGAAAAGGGAAGGTCCGTCAAACATAAGCTTATTGGGTGAAAACATTCATAACAAAGGACCTTTAGGAAGGAAATACATGGTAAAAATGTTACTCGGAACAATTCCTAATAAGAATTACCATAGTTATGGAGCGAGATTAACAGAAGACGGTTTAATGATAGGTAATAGCCCGTTAAACGTTGACGAACATGATAATATTGTCATTGGTGATCAAAGGTATAAGGGCACAAAAGGATTATTTGAATTATTATTTGAAAATAAGCCTTCAGTATCGGTAGTGAAAGAAAAAGACATGGAAGCATATAAAAATATTTTGGAACAGACAAATGCATATAGGAGAAAGTATTTACCTGACCAGCCTCCTTTTAGATCTAAGTCTTTAAAATATAAAGAATTTGTATCCAAGTTAATACCAACTAGAAGACAAACAATGCCGTTAACACAAAGAAAACCTGTAAAACGAAGATTTATGGCATCCACTTTGGATGTAAGTGCTCAGGAACGAAGAAAAAGAAGTAAGTCCGTTACGGGTACAGGTTTAATGAAGAAACTATATAACACAAATGTGATTTATTACAATAATATCAATAAATTGGTGGATAGAATGAAACTAATACATGAAGCTAAAGAAGCGGGTCATACTGGATTGGAAAACGAATGGGTGGCTTTAGTGGATGAACTCCGAAACCGTGGGGTAATCTCATAAAAATGCGTTACTCCCTAGAATACTATTCAGTTGCACCATGAGTGTCGACAAGTTCGGACGTTACTCCTCGGATGGGTTATATTATGCCAATAGTTTAAAAAGAAGTGCTGGTTTACCACAAACACCTGATGGAGATTATGATATGAGTAATAAAAGGTTAAAAAACATAAAAGATCCTACGGATGAAAACGATGCAATAAATCTAAAAATATTAAAGGAAAAGATATCGCCAACATTAAAACTACAAAATAACACATATGACGCAGAAGATCATAGAATTATCAACGTTGGTAAACCAAATCAAAACGGTGATGCGATAAACAAAGGTTATTTGTCATCTGAATTAAAAAATACGTTAAAATTCAATGGGAAAACGTATAGTGCCAACAATAAACGTATATCCAACGTAGATGACCCTAAAGATGCAAAAGACAGCGTAAATAGACGCTATTTACATTCTTTGATACCTGAAAAGACAAAAGATGGATTTTCTTTTTATAAATTTGTTATTAATGATATAGGCTATCCAAAAACTGAAAACGATGCTGTAAATCTAAAATATATTAAAGATCATTGCATCATACGTGATGTAGGGGTTATAGATTGTTTTAATAATTGTTTAGCAAATGTTAAAGATGGTTCGGCGCCATCAGATGGTGCAACAGTGGGTCAAATGATGGAAACCTTAAAACAAGAAACAACCTCTTTTGTAAAACAAGATCAAGTAGTATCGAAGCAAGGGGATGAATTTGTTCAAGGTAATGAAAAGTTTAATTTATTAACATACAAAAATGATGCTTGGGATTGCATGGATAAAAAGTTATCAAATATGGGATGGGGTTATGAAAAACAAGATGCAGCTGCTTTATCACAAACCGTACATCTAGATCCAGATCGATATTTTAGATGGTTTACATGTAAAAATAGAGTGATAAGAGACTTGGCACAAGGAAGAGAAGCAAATGATGCTGCAACTGTAGGACAGACCATTACAACATCATTAAAGGATAGTAAAGTGTATAATTGTAATAATAAACGTATAACAAACCTTAAAGACCCTGAACATGTAGATAATGCTGTCACTGTTAATTTTCTTGTAAAAGTTTTAGGTAATGCGATATTTGATTTACACAATCATTTTACACCAGATATTCTTCAAGGAAAATCAGGTCATAATACTTATGCTGAATCCATGAGAGGTGAGTATATTAAACGAGAAATTTATAATAAATACTTTATTAACCCTAAAACGAAACAGTTTAGATCATCAGATTGGGGTGATATTGATATTTAAGTAAATAACTCAATAAATGACTTCATTTATGTGCAACCTGTCATAGAGTTAACACATGAGTTGCACATTGCCATTATAAAAGGACAATAATGACGTTCAAGTACATCAGTCCATATCGAGACACTGCAAGAAAAGGAGGTGGGATCACGTCCACAGCGGTTTCTCTGTTAAGTAAAGCTTTAAAACAAATTCCAGTAGGATCCATAGTAAATAGAGCAATAGACGCATTACCATACGAATTTCATATACCAGGAGGTTATCAGTATTGCGGACCAGGAACTAAATTGAAAAAACGACTGGAAAGAGGCGATCCTGGCATAAACAAGTTAGATCAGGCTTGTAAAGAACACGATATCGCATATTCCACGTTTGCCGATTCAAAAAATAGATCAATAGCTGACAAAAAGCTTGCGGACATAGCTTGGCAACGAGTAAAATCAAGTGACGCTAGCATAGCAGAAAAAGCAGCAGCTTTAGCAGTAACAGCAGGTATGAAGGCTAAAACAGCAGTAGGAGGTGGAAGAAGGAGGAGAAGGAGAGTAAAAAGGAGGTCAACCACAAGAAAACATGGAGGAAATATAAAAAGAAGACGACGATCTACAAGAAAAGGCAGGAAGAAGCCCACCGTATGGTCAATGGTAAAAAACGGGGCAGGTCTTTACCTAAGACCTTATCGTGCATATTAAATGAAAGAAATCAATTGGTCATACCACATAAAGCATTAACCAATATTGAATTATTTAAATATATTTCCTGTTTAAAAATACCATTTTTCCGCGGTGTGTTTATGAAAGACAGTTTACCAAAGAAAATGTGGCAAAATGAGACTGGAATTGTAAATTTGGATAATACTGAAGGGCCTGGCACCCATTGGGTTTGTTATAAGAAACTAAATAACAATGTATATTATTTTGATAGTTTCGGTAATTTGCCACCACCAAAAGAACTTCAAAATTACTTTAAATCTGCTAAAAACATATATTATAACTATAAAAGAGAACAACCTGATAATACTTCAATATGCGGCCATTTATGTTTGGAATTTCTAGCTAAAAGTATCAGTCACTATTGAGATGTCTTCCTATACGGTATCATTAACAGGAAAATCGTCCACTTTACGAAGTATCCTTTTTCCAGCGTTACGCTTGCAAAAAGGAAGGTTTTGGGAGGCGGCACTATTGGATTTTACAACGTACAACTCTATTCCCAATGTTACGGAAGGTAAAAATAACATATTGCATTATTATAAGGGAAAGGATGCCAGTGGAAAATTTACAGACTTACAAGAGTGCAGGTTACCCACAGGTTCTTATGAAATTGATCATATAAATGAATTTTTGCAAACTAAAATGGGAAAAGACAATATAACATTAAAAGGTAATAATAATACGATGAAAGCTGAAATTACTTCCAAATATTATATAGATTTCACTCAACCAAACTCAATTGGTGATTTATTAGGATTTTCCAACGATGGGCCTGTATTAGAACCAGATGTAACACATTCCGGTAAGAAAACAGTAACAATATTAAAAGTCAATAGTATAGACATAACTTGTAACATTATACAAGGTGCTTACAGGGATGGGGCTAACACCCACATTATACATACTTTTTACCCAAGTGTACCACCTGGATTTAAAATTGTTGAAAAGCCACAAAACCTGGTATATCTACCGTTGAACACCACTTTCATTTCAGACATCGTGTTGAGCGTATTGGATCAAGACGGTAACTTGGTAGACTTCAGAGAAGAGCCTATTACGATTAGATTACATTTAAAATCGACACTTTAATACAAAACCATGGGTTTAACATTTAAAAGCGAACAACCTACGGGAAACCGCATTAGTAGCTCTTCAGCTGTGGAGGAGTTAACACGCGAGAACATTCGTTTCTTAGAGAGAATTGGATTAAAATTAACCGAGTATGGATATACTGGATATAGCGCAGGGTCCAACATTCGACGAAACCCTATGGGAAAAAGAATATCACACCCACAACCCTTACACTTCATCGAAATTAAACAATAACGATGAAATCCGTATTCCCATACAAAATCAAGACATTTACACACTACCATGTGAAAGTTACTTGTATATTGAAGGACAAGTTACTAAAAAGGACGGTACTACTGTTGGTACAACAGTTCCATTTATAAATAATCCTATGGCTTTCCTATTTGATGAAATTAGATATGAAATATCAGGTGTAACAGTTGATTCCACTAAAAAAGTAGGTATTACGACAACTTTAAAAGGATTAACATCTATAACACCCAATGAAACCAATTTACTTAAACCTGCCGGATGGGTATTACCTACGATTGACACGATCACTCCAAATCCAAATGGATATTTTGATTTTCATATTCCATTACGTTTGCTGCTTGGTTTTGCTGAAGATTATAGGAAAATAATATTAAACGTTAAACAAGAATTAGTTTTGTTGAGATCTTCTAACGATAAAGACATTATTAAAGCTGCAGATGCTACTACAGATGCGACTTTAGAATGGAAATTAAAATTAGACCAAATTGTATGGAGAGTTCCACATGTTAAATTGGCTGACGAGCATAGAATGCTACTTTTAAGAAAATTAAAAGCCGATCGTGATATTGTTATTCCATTTAGAAGTTGGGAATTTCATGAGCATCCCAGTTTACCTACTACGGATCGACACACTTGGACTGTTAAAACATCGAATTATGTAGAACGAGCCAGGTATATTATATTTGGTTTACAAACAGGTAGAAGAGACGCCATTACTAAACATGCAGGACAATTTGATCATTGTGACTTGAAAAATATTAAAGTTTATTTAAATTCACAATTCTTTCCATACGACAATTTAAATGTGTCATTCACTAAGAAGAAATACAGTATATTGTACGATATGTACGCGAGATTCCAAAGTTCATATTACGGTAAAACAAATACACCTTTATTACCACCTGACAAATATTTCGATGCTTACCCAATAGTTGTAATCGATTGTTCTAAACAAAATGAATCAGTAAAGTCTTCAAGTGTGGATATAAAAATAGAAATGGAATTCAACGATGCTATACCGGCTAATACAACTGCATACTGTTTAATTCTACATGATAAAATCGTAACATACACACCTTTAACTGGAATTGTTAAAAATGTATTGTAAGAACCGGTTTTGTTTCATTCCGCGAGTATAAAAGCAGAGCGTACAGACCGCTCCTCATCAGTTTGTTGCCTACTGTTGTATGGGTAGCATCGTATTCAATATGGCTTCTCCTAGTGGTACACCTGAAAATGTGGTAGATATTGAGAAGGAGATATCTGAGTTTTTAGATCCTCAAGGTCACCAGGAAGGAGGTGAACAAAACGTTTGCGGACAACTTCACGCCAGTAATAATGTTGTAGAAAAAGGTAAAAGAAGAAAGACTATACAAAAGAGAAAAAGGGACATTGAAGATAATATTTCTCCAAACATATTGAGTGAGGTATTTTTGCGAATATTTTACCCAATCTCTTCCAGTTTGGATAAAAGTGTTTTAATCGGTGTTATGAAATCTACAGATTATTCCCCTACTGTAATTTTAACTCATGGACCCAAAATGATTTTGTTTACGGACAGTGCTTGGGAATCGTTTATGAAACATTTGCATCTACTAGAATGCTATTTAAGTAGTAACATGTTTGGAAGAAAGACAAGAGTAGGACTTTTGGATTCAAATGTGGAAATTGATATCATTAAACAACGTGGTGATCATCAGCTACGGTTTAGAGACACAACAAGACATGATAACAAAATTCAACTTAATCGAGAGGAGTTTTTCATTTTAACTTGTGCTACTGAACCTATAACAAGATACTTGAGACAACTGGTGTTTTCAAGTTCGATTATTAAAGATTATCTGGAAGACACTTTGGACAAACAACCGGACGCACCTATATTATACGGACCTGTGGATACTTCTATATTTAATAGAGTTCCTCATGAAGTACAGATGTGGAGACAATTGGAAAAGTACGCTCAACTACATAAGAAATCAGTAAAACAGGAAGAAGAGGAAGATGGAGGAGAAGAATCAAGTGTTAGTGATGAAAATGAAAATAAGGAAAATATAAAGATGGAAACTTAAATGACAATGGTTAGTTTTTAAAACAATAGCCAACATTTTGTGGGGTTAGGCCTATTGGGGACGGTGCCCACGTTAAATATACACCAACGCGCCAACAACTGTACGGCCTGGTATAAAAGTAGTACCTACCGTGGTGTGGAAATCAGTTGACCTCCTGACTTCGTAATGAGCAGACGTGTGACCTTCAAAATGGACAAGGGAGAAGAACAACAAGTAAAGTCCAAGCCTGGTATTATTGAGTTTCAAGCGTTTCGTGGTAATGATGATAGATTCATTATAAAAGAACTTGTGTTTTTGGACATGAATACAAGTGTTCCTTATTCGTTTTTATTTAAACCACCATGTTCTTATTCGTCTTTAACTAGTAAAGCCGCTACTACCAACAGATGGATTTCAAAACACTTCCATCATATCGATTGGTATGATGGATTTACAAGTTACACGGACTTGTATCACATTATGCATCACTTTTCAGACAAGTTTACCAATATTTACACAAAGGGGCTGGAAAAGAAAAGATGGATCGAAGGATTTACTCATGTTC
This sequence comes from Neoaliturus tenellus, assembly GCA_030545055.2. Lineage (NCBI taxonomy): Eukaryota > Metazoa > Arthropoda > Insecta > Hemiptera > Cicadellidae > Neoaliturus > Neoaliturus tenellus. Next base: position 314,079,097 of record CM061531.1, on the reverse strand, counting down.
CGGTTAATGATGTGGAATTGGATAAGAATTATCAATACATGCTGGAAACCATATGTATTTGTACAAAAAGCCCAGAACATGATAAAGATAGACATTGCGCTTTGAAAAATGCCTATAAACTCGCCTCTTACCTTCAAAGTGGGGAATTGGGGAGTGGTGGGGGTAACGGAGAGTATATAAGTGGGGAGCAGACAGGGACCTGGCATGAGTATTACTCGAGATTCCGAGACGACAACATCTCCGAGCAAGAAGACGATCTGTAACCTGACCATGGCATCTCACCAGTTCCTTCAGACTTTGGTCGAGCAGTTCAATGCTCACTCCAAGTCAACAATATTACCTGTAAAGAAGTGCTCGGAACTAAAAGACGAGAAGCACTACATAATCCATGCTATGAAGAAGATGGAGACTACAGTTGGGGAGGCCATCTGCTGCAGTCTCAGCGAGGCACCGTTTACTCCGGGGGATGAACCAAAGTTCCAGGTGTACCTGCCCAAGAGATTCGTCCATCTTCTACAAAACGAGGATCTTCGCTCTATTCAACCCGGGTGTCTATACCTGGTGTCCCACGGCTGCACGGGTAGCAATTCTACAGAGTTGACCATCCACATCGCTGACAAGCAGCAGTGTTAGATTTAAGTTTTAATGTTGTACATATGTTGTTGTTGTAATGTTTTATAAATAAACAAATCATAAAAGACAAAAAAATAAAAAAAACAAAAAATGCAACATATCAATATGTGACAGACTTCACGTATTGATATGTTGCATTTTTTTTAAACTTCGCGGGTGACCTTGACCTTTGACCTTTGCATTTCACAATTACCCCCACTACTGTAATTACCCCCACTACCGCACTAGGATTCAAACCTGCTTGGATGCGAAAAACGGTCAGTCTGTTGCCAACTAGCAAACGATGAGCACCTTGTACGAGCTTTGCATACAACGAGTTATAACTCACAAGGACTTGTTCCCAACATGTTTACAAGACAACATCCCACTAACAATAAAAGAAGATGTCAAACGCTACAGGAGGGAAAATACAGGGTATTCGGAATACTCCTGGTATAAGTTCCACGACGGGGAAAAGTTTTGTAGGCCTTGTGGCGAGGCCGCCGTCAGAGACCTTCGGCGATTCGTACAGGATGGTGGTATAAAACAATTCGGATTTCTAGCGCCACTGTTTCGATTTGAAAATTACAAGGACACCTGCGCTATTTGTTCCATTCCATTGTATCGATGGAAAAAGTTTAGAACTGTTTAATTGGATTTTCTATACCCCCACCACTATTACCCCCACCACTTTTTCATGTACCTCCAAGCGCTGTGCCTCGGCTTCATTTCTACTCCAGCAGCCAACCTAGCAACATCAAGATGTCTCTGAACGTTAGTTGCGCAAGTTACGAGGAGGTGAGCATCAAGACTCAGCAGGAGCTAAACGACTTATACAAGGAGTTGCAGCTGATGGTGGCACGAGGCTACCGTATAAATGTGCAAGTTTACGCTTGCAATATACGGAACACCCGGCAGTCAAAGGAAGAGCCTGGACACTCCTCGACGGCTTCCTCACCAGCGTCCATGAAGACCGAGCCAGACAACTTGGACTACTTCAGCTGACTAGCAGTTGTATTTCTTGTCCTAACCATTGTAGAATATGTATATTTTTTCATTATATTAAAGAAGTAAAAGAGCAGAAACACCTATCTTGTTACTGACATATAAGCTCAGTAACAAGATAGGTTTTTTTAAAACACAATTTGGATGACCTTGAAACTTCCCCCTCCACTGCTTTGTTACCCCCACCACTTGACTATTGGTGTACATGGCACATCGCAATTGGAAACCTCATTCCATCTTCAACAGCCACACCGACAACATCAACAATGGCAAACCTACCAACAGATGAAAGGTGTCCTCACGCATGTTGTGACTTCGTCCACGAGTTGGAGAAGAGGATGCAGGAGAGGGCGATAAGAAGAAAACAGATCCACTCAGAAAATATCATGATAGTCAACGGCTATCTTTTATTGTTCGGCCTTATTATGGTTGTACTTTTCATACTGTACGGCATAGTCACATGTGTCGGCAAGGTTGCAGAAGAAAACGCTCGCCACCATCAATTGGAAAGTTTCAATGTTACTTTGTAAGTTTTCCTTTTTTTAAAACTCCGTTTGGATGACCTTGAAAATTCCCCCACTACTCCACCACACCCCCCACCACTTCACCATGTTCCTGCATGAGCATCACATCAACCGTCATTCCTTGTCCGACAAGCAACCATGGCAGACAACAACACCATCAGCCAAGCTGACTCCACTACTGATGTCGGTACAAGTACGGGTTGGACACTGTCGGTCGATAGTGTACACTATTTGGAGTCAATTTGCGAACGTATGAAGGAAATACTGCGGGACAACCCTGGGATCATAATACAAATGAATTTAAATTATGATTGGTCCCAAGTTAGAATGCAAGGGGACGACAACAACGGTCAACAATCTCCACAATATTCGCCCATGTCCCCGATCTATCCTTACGGCGAGTCTGACGTCGATGAAGATGAGGCTGATGAAGATGCAGGGGACAACGAGGCTGAAGAGGAGTAAGCTTCATTCCTTTTTTTTTAAAACCTAAATTGGATGACCTTGAGAATTCCCCCTCCACTATTTCCTTTTTTTTAAAACCCAAATTAAATGACCTTGCAAATACCCCCTCCACGTACTTTTGGTTTACCCCCTCTACTTTTCAATACTGTTACCACAGTCTGTAGCTCACATCATTCCTTGCTTAGCTATCATGGCGGACAGCACTCTTTCTCGAGTTGACTCCACTACGGATGAAGAATGGCCATTTTCCTGGAATGTTCATCTGCAAGACTCGGCAGAAGTGGATATGTTGCATGAGAAATTGGTGTATGTATTAAACGAAAACCCCAACATTGAATGTAGAATGACTATGGATTTCGATGCGACAGGGGTCCACACTCAACCTTTCACTTCCAGCCAGCCTGAACCTCAGCTACAGCCAAAGAACTTTACACATCTCTACACTCCAATACGGCCGGAGGATGTGGTTATCAGCGAGGCAGACTCTACTACAAGTTATATTGAACCAACGAATTGGAAGCTTGTTGTTGACACCTTACACAAGGTCGACTTAGTATGTGACAAATTAAAGGAATTGATGATGCAAGATCCTGGTCTTCGTTTTAAAATTGATTTGTTTTTCATCTGGGGAGCACCTGCACGGGGCTCTTCGTCTGACAGCTCTCTAAGTACAACGGATGAGGAGGAGGAGGAGGACGACTAGTTATCTTTTTTAAAACTCCGTTTGGATGGCCTTGACCTTTCCCCCTCCACTGAGTTTATTTAAGGTGCACTCTCAATGACTGCAGCATCATTTCATCGCGCACCTTCACCACAGCAACATGGAGAGTCAACTCAACTACTGTTGCGAACGGAAATGTTTTTCATGGCCGAATGACATTGATGTTGCGGATGGCCTGGCGTGTAGAAAATGTGAAGCTTTTGGTCAATGCATGTGTAAGTGCAAGTCTTGGAAGAAGCCGAAACCGGAGTTGAAGACATTCCATGTGTACCAGATGAGAGGGCATAAGTACACTTGTTGCCCTGAACGTTGCATTGAATTCACATTAAAACAGCTAACTGGCTGCAAATTGTGCAACAATCATTTTGCAGGTTTTTGCAAACATTATTTAGGAGCCTGTCAGTACAGATCAACTTGGCATACAGAAGCACTCACTATCAATGAAATCGCTATAGATACACAAGAGTAGTCTTTCTACTCTTTTCTTTTTTTAAAACTCCATTTGGATGACCTTGACCTTTCCCCCTCCACTCACCTTAGTTTATATAAGCTCCATTCCTGCTGGCCACGGCATCACTTCATCTTGCTCCCTCGCCAAAGCAACATCAAGTATGGAAACTAAGCGTGTCTCATGTTGCGAGCATAAGTGTTTAGAGATACAAGGCGTCGTCCATTGTGCAAAGAAGCTTTGGGAGGAAGAGACAGGGACAACCTATTGCTGCGAGGGCAAGTGTTTCCTACTACCAAGATGGCAAGTGGACGGGCTGGCCTGCCGGCAATGTGAATGCTTCGGATGTTGCAGGTGTAGATGCAAGAACCAACAGCTGCCACCACCGGTACTACAAACTTTCAAAATCTACAAATCCAACTACTTTTACACTTGTTGTCCGCAGCGGTGTATTAAATTTCATTTCTCCAATCTTACCAATTGTCGGAAGTGCTACGGACAACCTGATGGGTGGTGCACCTGTTTTCTGGACTCCTGCCGCTACAGATCGGATTGGTTTACAGATCCGTTGGAAATTGATGAGGTCGCCCAGGAAGCACAAGAGTAGTCTTTCTACTCTTCAACTTTTTTAAAACTCCATTTGGATGACCTTGAGATTTCCCCCTCCACTTCCCCATATACCTAGAGTACACAGAGCCTGACAGTCAGTCACTCGGTGGCTGTCGTGGGGTGCGCATCGGTGTCGGCGCTCCGTTGTTAGGTTTTTCAAGGTCACAGTAATATCAGATTGTTGGTGTTGTGCTGGTTCAAGGTCACCTGAGGGATAACCGATTGCCCATTTAGGCAGGGTCATGTCAGAAACTCGAGTTTAACTTGGCACTTTTGCCGTTTCTCGTCGAAAATTCGCTCCAAGTGGTCAAGGTCACGGGGACTCTGACTGAAACTCGGAGCGTAGTGCGAGAAACGGCAAAAGTGCCAAAAAATTTTAAGTTTCGGCGTGACCTTGACCTCAGTGGCGTCGGTGACGTCATTTTGATGACGTAAGGGGTGATGACGTCATCAGCACGTCATTTCTGTGACGTCATGGGTGTGACGTCATCGAAATGACGTCATTAGTGATGACGTCATCGATGACGCAATCGATGACGTCATCGATGACGTCATCGGTGAGGTCATTGACCTCGATGACGTCATCCCTCAGGTGACCTTGAACTGGGCCAGCACCAACAATTTGACACTACTACGTATGTGATTCTTTCAATAGTTGAGATTTTGTATAATATAAAAAAAGTCTCAAAAATTGCGTTTTTTCCACTCAATGAAATTTAAAACTGTCACTTTAAACAATAAAATACTGGATTTATTAGAGACGTTTGGAAATTACTTAAGAGAAAGTTACATTTTGAAATTAGATTGAAAAAAATTATCCAGCAAATTATAATTAGAAAGATTTTTTGGCATTTACCTCTGCATTGGGGCTTTAGTTTTACCGTGAATGTCAGATTTGCATTTTGTAGCTAGACCTGCAAGTTAATTAATAACCTATAAACAACAAAAGCTTTATTTTATAGGCGTAGTTAGGATTTTATAGACCTCTCTAACCACTCAACCTCAGTTAATAATACATTAATTCTGAAAATTCAAAAAATTATATTAATTGAAAGACAATTTAAAATGCAAAATAAATAATATAACTGAAGATAAATTTGGATAAAATAAAACATTTATTTAAATACAATAAAAAAATTATCTCAGGAGTAATTTTAGCATGACAATTAAACATTTTATATAATATTTTTATACTGTAATGTCTTCCAAGAATCAACCGATAGGAACCATTTCAACGATGCTCCAACGAGCACGACTTTCATTATTCCTTACATCAGCTGGAAATGTATTCCACAACCGACATGCTGTTAAAACGAATGATTATTATAACACGATTGTCTATATGCAGTTATATTTAGTAGAAGACTACAATGTCTCCTACTAATATTGCCTGTAAAATCAAATCTATTTGCCACATAGCTTGGCTGACCATTCGCTAGTACGTTGTATATAGAATAAATTAAATATAAAATTTTCTAAGTTATACTAAATTAATCTGTAAAAGTGCTTCATAATATTCAGTAACTTGTCAATTAGAATATTAACAAATACAAATATGGTGGTCATTATACATTAGTGTGCCAAATAAAATATTGTCGGTTTGGGACATCCGGCTATCCCAACGGTTAGCGTCTTGGACTTCGGTTCAAGAGGTGATGAGTTCGGTTCCCGGTTTGGCAAAAAAATTGATTTGTTGGACCGCTTTCCCATTGGGCATTTGTGTTTACCAAGTACTAATCTCCTTAACAAAATGCCTCTGGAGTAGATATGAGCAAAAAAATATATTTACCCACGGTCTTTAGTTATCCAATGTGTCACCCAAAGTGCATAACTAACTATTTGAGGTACACATAAGAACAACTAAGTACTGCACATATGGCACAGCACATAATTTGTGTTGTTTTGTTTGTTACAAAAAAGGGAGGTATAGAGAGAGAGAGAGAGAGAGAGAGAGAGAGAGAGAGAGAGAGAGAGAGAGAGAGAGAGAGAGAGAGAGAGAGAGAGAGAGAGAGAGAGAGAGAGAGAGAGAGAGAGAGAGAGAGAGAGAGAGAGAGAGAGAGAGAGAGAGAGAGAGAGAGAGAACGTGTGTGCGTGTTGTTGACAACGTCCAGCCTCTAACGCTTCGCCTCGCACCTGTTCACACAACAACAATATCGTGCCAGCCCGTCCGTGAGAGTATAACACTTTCATAGGTTAAACATTATTTTAAAAAACTCACAAATTCCTCTTTTTCGATTTTAATTTTTCTTAGTTTTGTTGTCTGAATTAGTTGATTTATTTTGAAGTTTGGGATATAATATAAACAGCAATATTCAAGGATATATTTTAATTTTCATATTAATATACTTATCCAAACGGATTTCAACGCAATGTTGAATGCAATGATTTCATGAAGCCTCAGTTAGTTAAAAATGACTCTACACAGCATGAATATACTGTATAATGTATTACCAATACGATAATTCGATAAAGTTTAAAATACGATGAAATAAATCTGCATTTGTTACCCAACAACAGTCGTACATACGGAGCGTAGATACATGTATTTACAAATTAAAACCGACTAAATTTATGAAGGCCTACACACATAAAATATTTTCTTTCTTTGTTTCGAATCAATTAATTATGATCATCATCAGAGCATTAATAACCTATGTTTGACTCTTGCGCACATTAGTGGTTGTTGATATTTATTTAAATGAGAAATGAACATTTTTAACTGTCAACAACTAATAATTTGCGAAAGAATTAAAACTAGTTTTAGGACATGAATGGAATTTTAGATCGTAATTGATTCGAAACTGGTCTCCATGAAAGAAAAAAAAAATTACATCTATAGCCCTTCATAAATTTGGTCAGTTCTAATTTACAAGAATTCCAAGGACAGTTAAATAGACGTCTTGATGACATGTTAAAGGGAGTAATGAGGCGTGAACAGGACAGTATCGCCAAAAATACAATTTATGTAATAATACAAATACACACCTTAATGTAAATATATTTAAAAGGCAGATCACTACTATAAGGATAATGTAAATTCATTATAGTAGCCTATGCATTTGTCCCCATGATAAATATTACTTACTATGATAACTACATAATAGGTATAGTGAGAAGTTGATGTATGAGAAATCAGTAGGCCTACTGAAGGAGGTTGAGAGAGAGGTATAGAGAGGACGGGATATATGGGAAATCAGGAGTGGGAGAGACTAAAGAGAGTTCTGCATTGTAATAAAGACCTTGTAACCCCTTCAGGCGAATATTAAAGTTTCACTCCTGCTCTTGACAATGACGCCCTAGTATGCCTCCATCAGTGTATCCTTAAAGATTTTAAAATGTATATCTATATATTATAGTCATTCTACTATTATACGCTATAGTACAGTGAGTGGTCGATGAAAGAGTGATGAAATTACTTAACATCCTATTGATAAATTCTGTTTCGTTTATTTTCTAATGGATTTATATCAACTAACAATTACCCTCACGAATCATTGAATATATATACTAACTTGAACAAACTTCTTATCCAAAGAATTTTGTTTGATAACTAAATTTTTAGAGTTCATTTTCGCCACGCAGAGGCGCTTCTATCCATGTTTTAATTATTCAGCTGGATTTAGAGTGGTGCCAAACAATATCACAACAAGTACGTATTTCTCAGTCAAGAGTGGTAGGACTGATTTACCTATAACATGTCACTTTTTCATGTCCGCAGCGCCCCCATTAATTGGTTTCAAATACTGTAAGAAGTCTATTCACGTTAGTGTATGTAGTCAATGCTGTATCTTAATACAGTGAAAAAGCTAAAAGAGGCAAATTGGCACTCTTTCTAATAACAATTATCTTTTGATAAAATTATTTTAAAACTTTTTTAAACATCATGTCATTCATTTTACTCTTTCAATTTTTTATTATGTCAACTAAATTTTAATTTGGTTGACTAAAACTTTGGTAAGCGTTGGCAAATACACTTTGACATTCAAAACAAATTATAAATATCACAAATTGTAAATATGTATATCACATTATAATTGTGAGAACGGTCCGGTTTTTTTAGAAATTTATCAACTTCAAAATGCTTCTAACAGACAACCTATGGCAAATTTAAATTAGATCTGAACGAAAAGGTCATGTAAATATAGTTTACAGGAAATCCCACTTCATGTTTTATAATCCTCTTATAATTGGAATATATTGATGCATATGGGACAGAATTAACAGTTGTTTGTTTATTGCATTCCAGTGTTATTATTATTTCACTGATCAATTTTTTTAATTATTTTACATTTTTCAATAACATTTAATCATTTATAATGCCATTTATGGAAGTTTATATTTACTTTATAATTGGTATCAATCTATAGTGTATAAAATTGTTATGTTTACGTTTATAAATCTTGTCAGACATCGCAGAAATTATACATATTCCATTCAAATCATACGAACGAATTTTGAAACATAGCTTCCTACCATAATATTCAAATAAATGCAGAATAATTAATTATAGAAAAATTAAATTCAGTTTATAGTTATTGACTATGTTTCAAAAAGTCATTTAAGTTGAGTTTTCTGCAAAAACTTTCACTTTGAATTTAAATTATTTACGAATTAAGTTTTTACTTATATCCATTGTCAAAAATTCTAAAACATAAAATACTATTTACTTTAAGAGGAACGTTTGAGTTTGTGTAAAATTGTTGATTGTTAGTGTTGTATCAAGAAAGTACAACGTTTTGCAATTATATTTTTCTAAGAGACTACAGTACTGATATAATATTAATTAATGTAAATCAAACGAAATTCTTATAAACGTCACTCAGTCTTATTAAAATATTTTAAGCCTAGAACTGAACAAATACACTTATACAGTCTACTTTCGCTACCTACGTATTATTTTAAATCCCATTGCTATAAAACCCTTATCGGTCAAATAAAACCCATTGATAATGATAAAAACTTTATAATGGTTTTAAGTTACATTCGTCTACAGCTCATATCCATTTGTTCTTTTGCAACCTCAGGTTACAATGCATTTGCGGATTGGTCACGTAGTGGTAAATGTGTTAAAAATCAAGCTTAAAAATGTATCAGCTGTCATGAAGACGGTGTCAAAGATTTAATAAACATAACAAAACACGACCAAAATTGAATCATCGACACGAACGGGCGTACGCACATGTAAAAAAAAAAACAATAATTATTTAACTGTTCCTTCACGGACGGCGGAGCCACGACACTCTAGTCAAACATTTTAAAGCTTGATTTTTAACAAATTGACCACTACGTGAACGTGACGCAAGTGCGTCGAAACCTGAGGTTGTAAGAACAACTGGATATGGGCTGTGGCCGAAGGTCACTTAAAACCATTATATAGTCTTACCAGCTCAGGAGAAAATACCAATATGAGTAAAATAAAAATGTAGATAGTAAAAACCTCTTTAAGTAGAAAGTGATACAATCATGACGTTATGAGCTGGAACCAACAATTTGCCACTACTATTTTACCTCCACAAGTAGAAGCTCACCTCTATGTATCGAATTGTTTTCTACGAAATCCTAGAAGTCAAAATCCCCGGCACAAAGGTCTTAAAGAATTTGTGGTACAGTACATTTGGTGTAGCTTCTGTCTGTTGTCACATACTCAACTCTACGTTACATCTGTAAGTAAAATTAAAAAAAAGAAACCTCTTTAACTCTAAATATTTCTTAGTCAAACTATTCATAAATAGAAAAAATTATTGTTTCATAAATTTTGAGCCATCAAGAGTCTACTGTAACACCATTGGTCTTTTTTCACATAGGTGTTCTTTAAATTGAATAATGAATTAATTGATTTTTTTAAGATTTTGGGGACCTCTTTTTGGTTTACTTTTCCCCGTCAACATAGATTATTGGTCTGTGAGTGGATCGTATCAGACAAATTAAGAGGGTGAGCCGCTACAGTACAAGGTGAAAGGTATTTATAAAAGTAACTTGCAGATGTTGCTGCCATGGTCCCGAGATTCGGCGCGCTAACTACTACGCCACCTACTAACCCAACTCATTTATTCTTGACTAAAGGAAAATATGTGATTAAATATCTATTATCAATAATTTTTATTCAAATTAAACAAATTCGACGAGAAACATTTTGTCTGATTTTTACAGTTTGATTGCTAAAACAAAACAAAACATCCGTTGAGAACAATCAAATCCAGCTTTTAAGATAAACATTTTAATTTTCAAATGATAATGAAATTTATTCTACTGGAGAGTTTAAATAGATTACAAAAAGGGAGACAATTACATTGTGGCTGGTGGATGAAAAGTTAATCCGTCCAACAAGCTCAGCCGGGACGTCCCTCTCGCCCGATGATGCAGTATTTAGTTAACCGGTTACGTGTCGCAGTATTTTACTGGATGATAATAAGGTTACGTACTTGTCGAGAATAAAACACTCTATGTGTTTTTCTCTTTTATAGTAAAATAATAGAATAGGTTTTCTCATCGAATATAAATGTTTTATACATTGCGGTACCAACGTATCGGAACCGTTGTGTGATTATATTATTAATATTCTTTTAAGAAACAAAATTTGTTTCAAAAAAATTATGACGAAAATCTGTTTTTAGACATGTTTAAGTTTTTTTTTCTGCTGGAGGCTCACAAGGCAAATAGTGTGTACCAAACTATACCTAATACTAGGAGTTTTCATAGTGATGTATTAAGCTATTGCTTCCAAGAGTTTATTTCTATTGGTTCCAAGAGTTTTCCAACACCAGAAAATAGGCTTAGTCACATCAAATTGATCATGAACGAGTCGCCTTAACTGGATCATCGTTCGCTGTGATCGATCCACACGACAATCACTCAAGTTCAGTGATGATGAGTTAGCGTTTATTCAAGTAAGTCTGGCAGGAAAAGTCGATTTAACGAGAAAAATTTGTGACCAGTCCTCTATTCCATCAGTCCATTATGATTTATAATAAAAGAAAAAAAATTTACATACAGCATTATTGTTGATATAATTAAACTGGAGTCACTCGATGTGTTTACACTAAAGCGAACACCGAACTAGAATTTCTTTGATGATTTACCCCAAAATCGACATTGGATGGAGGAGCCACGAACGCGAACATGTGACCAATTCGGTTCTGATCTTTTGCTTGTGTTCGTTATAATGTAACTAGGCCTTAAATTATTCCCAAAATCTATCGGGTGGAATTTGCTTGCACTTTGAAATTATATGTACCTATTTGGGAACAAAACTAACTTTAATAATAGCCTTAACCAAGAGAGATTTCCCTTTACTCCCTAGAAATAATAGCGATACAATTGAATTAATTATCAGCAAAATTTATTCAATTGAAACATAATGTGCACTGTTTTAGGTTACATTGTAAAACTGAATAGTGATAAAGGAAATAGAGTCCAAAAAGTGAAAAATTTGTAAAAAATAATACACATGTTTTCTTTTTATTTAAATAATTACATAACCTTTTATTAGGCCTACTTATTGGAGAATATGGAAATGAAGACTTTAATATGTATGGACATATTCAAATAACATAAAAAATTAATTCATTTTGCCCTTCGTTAGGAAGGTGTTAACCTATTTAGAAAATATTTTGGAAAAATTATGGTTTGTTATTTGATTTTGCTGGTCAATGACTACGGTAGAATTCAATGTCGAATTTGTTTAAAACAACAAAACCACAAAAACAGTCAAGTGGCCGCCGCCGGGGCCCAAGTGTACTTCGAGTCCGAATTAAACTTTTCCACTCAATGGGGGCCGAGTAATTGTATTACATGCTGTAATTCAGTATTCCTACGGTATTGTACAGAGTAAACCCACTCAGAAAATGTTCCTTAATAATAATAATATGTTTACGTATTCACATATTTATTTTAGATATAAGTAATTGAAGTTTCTCCGTGGCGGTTACATTGTTATTTTGGGTAAATAAAATTCAATTTCATTCATAACTTTTTAAATTCATTGTACTAAATCTTTGTCAATATTTATCAAAATTTCTACTGTGATTGTGTTGAAATTATTTGTATATTTTTCATACAAAATAGGATAGGATTGTGTGATGAATTTGATGTCAATTTGTATTTGGGGCTTTGTCGGTAATGAATTTCTTAGATGAAGATTTGAAATAGAAATAATAACTGAAGAACGGAATTATATTTACAACAAATATGGTGTACCGGGTGGTCAGTTATTTTAATCACTTTGTATTTCCATTACTTTTTACATTACTTGCATTGTTTAGGATTAAAACTTAATTGAATTTTCTTCACATAATTTTAAACATACATAAGAGTGAGCACACCATCTTTAGTGTTAATATAAGTAATTTAAAAAAGTAGAACTACAGTAGCATCGTTTTGAATTATTTAATAAAATCTGCTCACTTGCTATAAACGAGACACTGTGTATTATTTTAGCTACTAGTTATTTTTTGTTTTAATTAATTATCATTTTTCAGTTTTATATTAAATGCATTCACCTGGGAAAATGTGCATAAAATCCAGTATGATTGTAGCAAATTTCAAATTTTCAAATAGTTAGTTAATATTTTCATCCATCTCTTAACATCGATAGTAACAATATAAATAATACTAACAATTACGTAAATGATACGTAAATGATACTAACAATATAAATTAAATAAAAATTTCATATACTGGGAATTTCATAGAATTCAATTTTAGATAATAGATTGAAAATTCCACCAAGGCACAATCCTAATTTCTGACTCGGTAAACTTGACACAAAATAAATCATTACTATGGTAAAATATAATAGAAAGGGAATAAACTCCATGTACCCAAATCCACTCATAATTGAACTTTATCGATTGAAAACGAACAGGATTAACAGCACATCGTTTATTTTATTCCTTTGTTGCATCACTTGACGAATAAACTTATGTAGTAAAAGTCCACATAATAAAAAAAAACATCAATTAAAACTGTGTGTTAGACATTCAAAATCACATATTTTTTTAATAGGTTATGTGTTAAAATTATACAAGAATATGGTTAAATAACAATGTAATGTGATACTATTGTTTTTGAGAGATAGTATATTATAAATTTTATTTCTAAAACACATTTTCGGAAAAATGTGTGTTTGAATTGATTTACAACCAAATATTTGTCTATCATGATGTATCCTAAATTTGTTTTCATTAGAAAAAACACACGAATAAATATCAAACCTTTGTTAAATGCACACACAAATATAGAGTATTGCTGGAATCCCTCAGTAATTTCTTTAAATAATCTAAAAATATTTTGTACAAAAGATGACGCTTTATTAAATAATTTTGAATAAATAATAGTTACAATTACGATTTTTTTCAATTAGTTACGCTTTATGACATAGAATGAACGATGGTCTCAATATAAATGATGGCATAATCAGTGTAATATGTTTGAGCCAGGACAATTGACAAGAATAACCACTTAATGCGTACAAACACAAATGCATTTGTAATTCACCAATTGGGATGATGGATTTCTCGCGTTTCGTTTGTTACATTAAATTGTGAAATGTTTGTAATGGTCAACAAAATGGACTATTTGGTTGTTGTTTTATCAGATTATCTTATTACTGAAAACGCAAAACTATAATTTCAATTGCTTATTAATTAATTCATCTATAATATGTTTGAATAATTCATTACTATCTATATAGGTAAGCATGTTTCATTTCCTCCTTTTTTTTGTAAAAGGAATCCACGCATTCTGTTAGGGTGGAGTGTCCAGTAGATGTGCAGAATCCCATTACAAATCACATCGCCCCCCCCAATGCTACGCCCTACAGGATTTCAAAGAAGCGGTGTTAATCTTATGGAAGAAGGGTAATTTAAGGAATCATTAGACAGTTGCTGTGATAACAGCGTTTTGCAAAACAGGAAAAGTACAGATGTTTTACTTTTGAATTTTTAAAAACTAATTGGACCCAGATCAACAGAAATTTTTTATTGAATTTCAATCAATGAGTAATTTTTTAGTAATTAATAAAGCTTAAAACTTCAACCTGCTGCCATACATATTTTTAAATGTTTTAAATTAATATTTTTTGTTTTTTTGTTTTACTTAATGAATATTGTATTGTGTGCAAGACGTAATCTTTTTAAGGGTTCAATTGTATTTTATTCAGTGACGACGACGAGACTAGGGTCATCGTATACAAAGAGAACCTTACCTTCCATGCATTATGTATTTCAATCCTGCTTGTGCTTTCAATAAACTTGAATGTCAACCCACCAACTTCATAGAACAAAAGACATACTCTACATCTGTATTTTTACCCAATGAGCTTTATATCTACCCGTGTTTGTTATACTTTTTTTTAACCATTTTAAGTTATTTATTACGTTTAATTTACTTGTAAGGTTTTAGTTAATATGATTGATTGAATTTAGAGGGATTTCAAATGATGGTATTGATTGATATAAGAGTTTCCACAAAGACTTGATCAGATTTCATAGCTTAGATGTACACACCATTATATCCAAATGCTTCTTACGTATCTTGTTTTCAAGAGAAATTTAATCTAGTTTTAACCCAATAATTTGTCAGTACTTAAGCTCAGCTGACCTACCACATTGCAGTTTACTTATAATGCACGACAAAAAAAAAACCGCAATAACCTTACTAAATTGTCATCTAGTTCACGACACTTGAACTTTCCGGATTTCTTTATGTAGGGGTTTGTCAACAATTTTCTTTTATTATTTCCCATTATACCGAATTAACAAACTCAAAAAGAGAGAATAATAAATGCAGTGAGGTCCATTATTTAGGAAATGTTAACTAAAACCAAAATAAACAAGGTGGCCCGTGCGCAAATTGCGCATTTTATGATTCTGTATGAGTGAAACTCACCTACAGTACGTGAATGTTGATTATGAAGTGACAGAGATCTACTTTTTATTGCTATCTGGCTTTTGAAATTCATCTGAAGGTAATCAGCTATTACATTACAATTCACATTGAAGAACTTGCAATAAATGTGGGTCAACATTTTAAAGTGCCCTCTAGAAATAAATCAAAGGCGAGGGGGGCGGCGAAGCCCGAACAATATGACCTTTTTAATTATGATTCGTCACTGCGGCATATCCTAAGCTTTAAAATGACACTTCAATCTTAAAAATCGGTTCAGTAGGTCGAGAGAAAAATTGACGTAACAGACGAAACCCTTATAGAACTAAGAAGATAGATGGTTGTTAGTAAAAAAGTTATAAAAAGTCACCAAGAAGATTACAGGCAACACAAGGGTCACATATACATTGAGTTTGTGCTTGGATGAAAAAAAATTAAGAAATCCCTTGTTAAAACTGTATATAAAACTTCATCTTACAATCAATCATTTTCAGACCATTCGGTTTCTTGATTAGGGTAAGACTTTATGGACACCCGGTACTTCTAGTAGAAGTTAAATGATGACCGTCAATTTAAGATATTTATCTTTTGGATTAGCAGGTTTATGATATGTTTACATTGAACACTAATAGATGGTATGGTTGATCATCAAGGACCCGACTGCTAGGAGACAAGGTAGTTTCACTGTATTCTATTACACAACGTGTGCTGCATGAGCAGTAGCTAAGGAAAGGCAAGAACTGTGACGCACTCTCATTGTGAATTCAAGAGCCCTCGTGGTAAGTATTGAAGTTTAACACTCAGTCAAGAAGTTACTTGTATGGGGCTCGTTGAGTAGTTGTATTCATTTAACTCAAACTTGCCAATAAATTAGTAAAACTAAAACATCTTCTACTCTTAAACAGGGACAAAATAAATATAAATAAATCATCCCTTTAAAAATAAAACACTCTTTTTCTTAAGGAAATAAAAAAAAATTTAAACAAACGGCCCTAACACTCTGTTGTGATTAATAAATCCTATCAATGTATACAGAACCAAATAATTGGGGACATCCCACGTTAAAAAGTTAAGTTTTGCCCTCGACACCATAGAAAAATAAAGCGCTGTAGCTAGCGCCCTTCAACCATCATAAGTCAAAATGAGCGTATTTGTAAAAAAAAGAAAAAAAAACGAAGAACAATTTTCTGCAAAATTACTCTGGCCATCTGATTCAATTCATTCAATCAGTATACCTATTCCTTGAATAAAAATTACATCTTGGGGGAGCAATCTATGTACGATCTGGAGGCGTTCTTACTTCCCCTGGACGAAGCTATTCAATTGGTTCAGTATACAAATTTAAAATTTACTAAAACACAAGCATGTTTGGAAAAATATTTTTTCTAAATATATTTTTAAGGTTTTGTTTTGAGGAATCAAATATGGTCACAAGACGAGGTAAAGTCCGTTTTCGTTCAGCAACCATAGACAGCCCTACAAATTACAAAGTAATATCCTTATGGACATTTTGTAGCTCCGACAATCAAACAAAAACCCGCCAATCGCTGTAAAAATAAGCATCATCCCATGGCTGGTGAGTGAAATGAAGTAAACGAGCTCGTGTTAAAAAGTATAAAATATTTTTGGACTCGGCTTTGGCAGATAAGTAATAATAATGTGGCGTTTTATATTATATAATCACAGGCTTGGTACTTCGGGTACTAAATCAATACCAGCTTTAGAAAAAATGCAAAGCTGAAAGTCAAGATTTATTGATAAAACATCATTCTAGTATGAGAGTATGAACTATTATTAGTAAGAGGGGGAAAAGGTGATACGAGAAAAAGTAAACGTCCAATAAAAGAATAGTTCAATATATCTAAAGGTGGAGAGCAGCCGAAACCCACGTAAATTCGCCCACTGCAGACTAAGTATAAATTTAAATTAAATTTGTTTAATAATGCGCATTTTGTCCAAGCTATAGTTTTAGGTAATTTCTTTTTACTTTTAGTACCAGAGTGACCGAGCTTTGCTCGGTAATATTATTAAGGGTAACTTCCTAACAAAGTTCCTACGCTACGCTCACTCGTCATCTTTCTTTCCTTAAACGTTTACTTCGCTCACTTTCCAGGCCAATAGGTACTCTTTGGTATAAATTTATTGAATCACGGGTCGAATATATTATATTTACAATTATCAGATGATTGTTTTCTGTACAATTTAGTAGCTACAAAAATATCTCCTTAAAGGATAGCATTGGAACTTCGTAGGCCTCTAGGATGAAAACTGGATTTTTCCTATCCATGGCACCAGTTTCAATCGATTCCTGGTGGCCAAACACCCCAATTAAAAAAAAAAAAAAAACCACTAATGAAAAAATCTTGTTCATGAAAACAGTATTGTTTTAAGTATAAGAAAAAATTATAAAAAATATTTAAATTGGTGAGTTTAGAAGTATTAACAACTATGAAGTATAAATTATAACTTCTAATAAAATTTGAGGCCTACAATCACTCATCTATCCTGTCGATTTCGAGATATAATAATATTTCAAAATTAGTACGGTGGATGTAGTGAAAAACAGGAATTACCATTATAACCTTGATAAATATAAATTTTATTCGTGTTTACATTTATTTGACTTTAATATAAAGAAAAACCATCAAGTAGTCGACTGGATCCTAGTGCTCCGGGATCCGGATTAAACTTTTTAGGTCACTGAAAATTTTGTAATTGATTGTTTTTCGTATTTTTGTAAAAAAAAATTATAGTTTTCAATCAAAACAATTACATTTGATTTATTCAGGGTGGTAGGTGGTAGTGAAAAAAATTCTGTAGCTCGTCGTGTGATGCCAAGATTTGAGAATGTGTGCTACTTTCAAACATTTATTAAAATTATAGTATTCTTCTAAAAATTATTACCCATCCTCATTTTTTTGATTTTTGTTTTAAATACAATCAAATTATGAAAACGTTTTATTACATCAAATACTAGTAAGCAGATTGGCTATCGTAAAAAAGTCCATAACATAATATGCAAGTTCTATTTTGAAAAATAATTAAATGCACTAATATTAATTAAGTTCAGCTAAAAAGTAAAGTCGAGTAATTGAAAAAAATCTATTATGCATGATACTATATACAGTACGCTCAACTAGACTACTGAAATTGATTATGGTCTTGTATTGGTTATCTTTTTTTTGAAAGTAAATGGATTTAAATCCATATCTTTTGTCTATACTCGATTGTCTATACTCCAATTTTAATAACATGTAATATTAAGAGTCACAAACAAGTACATCATGATATGAGCAAAGTAACGAACGATCCTCCAATAAAGAGAACTCATCCTCTTCAGTATGTCAATAACTCTCGTGCAAGACAATAACTGCCTGACGGAGGAAATGAACTCTGTTTTTTTTGTTGGATAACTTGTAACTGGATGTCTGAATATCACTTTTTTATTTCTTCAGATTGTAAGGGTTAATATTGATACTTTGCTCAATATATTGAATCATACGTGTTTTATTGGCTTACTTATTATTGTTTGCAATACACATTGATGTAATGTTTGTAAAAGACTCAAGCGATAACTTTTCTATATTTTTATTAATCCTTCAAATTTGCTTCGCTTTATTTGGTACTTAGAGGGACGGGACAAGTTTTTCATACTATCTTTATACAAGATGTAATAAATTAAAACATATTGGTTATTAAATTACAAGAACAAAATACCCCCGTCGCTTTTTGCGTACTAAGCGAATTTCCCATATAATTCGGTGTTTTTTAATTTCCCCCATAAACACCATGGGAACGAGGGTGTAGGTTTGTTGCCATGGACTTATTGTAAGTAGATATATGAACACATGTACACATACACATTCACCAAAGTACCTAAAACCTAAACTAAATAGTTGTTAAAAATATAGGTAAATTTTACGAAGTTTGAATCAGACATTTTAACACATAAATTTAACTTTTAAGTGACTAGCATATCCAACTTACTAAGACTTATTGTAGCTTATTAACAATAGCATTGTAAAAATGCTATTGTTTACAAAATATATTTATTTAAACCGTACCAAGCTTTTCGTATAGATTTTTTTTTATTGAGTAAAGAAAAAGCACACAGTTGGTACAATTAGAGAAAAACGCAGTAGTTTCCACCGGCGGTAATATAAGGAACAGCAAAGTTGGTGCATTCCTCTGGGAGCCCGAGCCACTCTTCTCTTAAGTGGCAAAGTTTTATACCTGGTCTTAACAAAGGACAGCTCTGTTTTAATATATTACTCTATGGTTTTTGTTGTGTAAATAGACTCTGAAAGATAACAAAATTAATTTAGGGCAAAGCCACTTTATTATTTTTCAGTTAAAATAACTCTCATCAATATAAGTTTAAAATAAATTCAGGCAGTTAAGCCCATTTTAGCCTTTCCATAAAAAAAAAAAAAAAAAAAAAAAAACACTGAATACCAATGATTATTATTTTTTGCATATTGGCAAACCTGCACTATAGTAGGATTCACGAAAATAGTCCGATGAAAGTCAATACATTGTTGCCAAATTTATTCTGAAACACATTTTCATACTGTATTACACATGGTAAATATCAACAAAAATGACAACATTGAAGGATGAGAGGGGTTAAGGGGGGATACAGCTGTTAAAATTTCCATCGGACTATTTTCGTGCATCTTACTATAGTGACGTAATCGTCCTAGTCCTTCTTCCTCTACCTTATCGATTCATGTTCAACTGTCTACCCGCTCGCTGTTCCGCTAATATCAACCGCGCACAGTTACGTGCATTGGACATTCGAAACCGTAAATTCGGCCTTCGTGGCTTCATAGTGCATATAAAACGAAGTGCGATAGTTCGTGATTAGCGATAAACAATTGGCAGACGTATCTAGCGTCGCCGGTGGCCGTTGGCGTCAAGAAAGAAGACTTCTGCCGCATGCGGGGGCCCCCAGGCAGTCCACGTCGCTGCCCATCCTCAAAGATATTGAAGAAAAGGTCGGTCGTGAGTGCAATTCCATTCATTATTTATTAGATTAGACATTTCTAATAATTTTATTTACAGTTTCAGATTTGCTACAAAAAACTTTAAATTGCAGTTTTCGTACAACAAACAATTTTCGTATTTTCATTTTCTCAGTCAATCGCTTTAAATTACCACTCAGCTTTTACATTATCAATTCTTGGATTTGAAAAATTGCATGTGAAATATAGTATTAAAAAGTTTTACAAGATATCTGTAACAATTAATAAAGACACACTCTTGATGAAATAAATAAAAGTAATTTTCAATACCCTTAGTGGGTATTGATAGTAAGACTTCATTTCTCATTCATTTCTCAAAATGTTGTAAATGAATGGAAAAAACAATTTGGATGGTAATAGATTCACCTAAATTTAAGTTTAATAGTAGTTATTATAGGTTTTAGTTGTTAAAAGGGCTGCGTAAAGTTAACCTGTAGTTTATTTATTTATGAATCGTATTTACAAAGTTTAAAGCTTCATTTCAAGATATTCAGTACGTTTGGTACTGCTAAACATATTTTAAAGAAATGCTCTCTCCTTATAAATGGTTTCAACAACGGGATTTTAGCAAAAGGTATACATAATTTATTCACTCAAGTACAAAAACCATATACCATAAGTATTGTGCAATGAGCGTGGTGTTTCAAAAATGTTTTTATTAATAAATAATTTAATAATTTTTGAACACACCCATAAAATATTGAACTACAACTCAGGTTGGTTATAATTGATCAATACTATTACTACTTAAAACGTTATGGCACAATTAGCATAGAACGGAAGTTTTTTTTACATTTAATGAGTATTTGTTTTTATTTCATTTTCTTTCCTCGTGTCACCGAAATGTATGTTAAATTTACTTTATCAACTATACATTACTGGATTTAAGTAATATAGTATTGACTAGCCATTAATATGGGTTTTCTCATATTTCACTTTAAGAAAGCAACATAACTTAGATAACTTTATTAATGTCACCCATCATTTACAAAATAATACATATTAAATTCTTTTCATCTTTTCAAATTATAAGTTTAAATTTACCTAGCTGCAAACGGAAACAAATACTACAAAAGTGACAAAGGGCCTCGGGTACCTGAGAGTTCTGTTATCCCAATGAAACTTCACCACTTGACAATATACTTTAGTTGTATTGCTGGTGTAAATTAATTTATATACAAAAGAGGAAAAAAAGATGGATTATAAGATAACATTTGTAGGTTGGATTGTTAAAATTATAGATCATGTAGAATAATAGTAACTGGGACCCTAACTTAAAACCTCGTGACAAATGCATATTCTAAAAGCTACGATTTCATTTGTAATGCATAACAAGATATAAATCAAACTTTATGTTAAAACTTTCAAAAACCGCTGCAGGTAGGCAAGATAGCAAATGGTAGATTCTACAAAAGCGTGCGTTGTCTATTAAAAAGCTTGTTTTTAAACATAGAATAAAAATATGGCTCAAAATTATTTATAATAAGTATTATAATAAATACTATCGAAACAAGCACCTCTGAAAATTTGACATGAAAAAGTTAACAGTTTTCATATTTTGAAGCAGAAAGAATTTTAAAGCATCATCAAATAAATACAGTATTTTGAATATTTCATATCTCATTGAAGTCAATGTGAAGGTGTTTCCATAAGCTCTAAGCCTTCTCATTGCAATTTTTCCTGGGATCTAAAAAATAAAATATCTTGAAACAAAGTAAAAAAAGTGTTTCTAGAGAATCGTTCCTTTGTTGTAACTAACCTAAAAGTCAAGAGCTCTGGAAACCGCTGTAAATTTGGTCACTGCCGATTCAGCTTCTTGACTTCCTGGCCAAGGGAAAATGGTAAAATTTTCTTACGGTTTGTGGTTAAATCTAGTGATTGTTTTTGTACAAAATGAACATAATAAAATATATTTGATTAAAAATTTTTAACTGAAGATACTCAATGAAAAAAGTACTTTTATGTTTCTTTATTGTAAAAGAAAGCTATGTTACTAAAAGACTAAAATAGTTTTTTTTTTTTTTTTAGTGAAAAACGCAGACCTTTTTTAATTCAAGCAGAGTGAATTAAAAAAGCTTTATTAATAAAACATATAATTACAATAATTGATTAAATCTTGAAAATTAAAAAATATATACATCCGTCCATATACCTATTTAACATAAAACGAAAAAGTTGCTGTTTGCTGTTAAATAGAAATCTAATTACCACAAAGAAGATTAATTAGACTGACAAGCTGAGCAAGTATTGTTATACTATTTTCCGTGGTTATTTAATAAGTGAGAAAAATGGTATTTATTAAATTGTTGAGAACCGTTCTATTGTTTTACTATAGACACACACGACTACACAAGATCGAAGTAATTGAAACGAAATAAATTTCATGTTAATATAACATTAGAACTGTTCGTTTTACTAAGTTAAACAAGCTTAATGTAACAGTTTTACTTCCAAAAATACCTCATTGATGTACTTATTTAAAACTAGGGTCTACTCGTTTAAAATTATTTTTGTTAACATTGTTTTTAAACTACAACAACTGCAACTGAATTTTATTTTATAATTAAATTTACTTATTTGATATAAAATCAAACTCTTAAGACACATAACTATTATACAAAAGTTGGTTCTTATTGTTGGCGATGGTGAGTTAATGTTATTGTTTAGTAAATTGTTGTGGACATTTTCCATCACTAATCAGTAAACAGAATTCACGACGTTTCGGAAGCTGAAATCTGATCCCGTCTTATGTTATTCTGAGCTCTGTGCATTCAATAGAGTTTAATTTAATTTTTGTGACTACCTTTTGTGTTTTCAGGTTTGGCTAAGGGCTTCTCCAGGTTCGCCTGGTGTGTTTTACTAACTTTGTTATGTTCTAGGTATTTCTTCCACCTGAAGAAGGGATCAGATTCCAGATCCAAGGTGTCGTGAAATCATTTTACTAATCAGTGATAGAAAATATCCTCAACAATTCACTAAACAATTATATATAAAAGTAATACAAGCTCAACTTAGTTAAACTGCAATATGAGTTTTAGTCAAAAACTTTAAGAAAATGATAAAACAAATTCTTTATCCATAAGAACATACAAGATATTTCAAAATATGTAATATTGTGTATTTTTTATCGTTCCAAACTGTTTATATGCATTTTTATGATACAATATAAAAGAGATGTCTATATTTAAAAATATAAGATTGCGTAAGACCAAAGATGCTTATTATGTATTAAAGAGGACATAAAATTTTAAGTAAGAAAGTAAAAAAAAAGAAACTACAACTATTTGTTTTAAAATGCTATAATCGGATTATGATAATTGTTTAAAATCCGTCGGTCTGTTAGGTCATATAAACAGATGTATAAAAGTACATGTTCGACGTTTATTTTAAACAAAACCAGGTCATGTGATTCATTTATTTGTTTCATTCGCTTCAGTTCACCAATGAACTGGTTTTAGCTATTTACGAATTGTTAAATCAGTTGCATTGTATTTATATTTATAATATGATCAAAATTGTTCTTTACAACGAAACTTTATGTATACATAAACGATACGAGTTTTTATAAAAGAGCCTCTAAGAATATTATTATTTTAGTAAGTTGAAATTTTTTAGGGGGGGTTATTATAGGTTATTTTATAATATGAGACAAAAACTAAGTCATTGAATAGAATATATATAGGAGTAGTACATAATATTTTTATTACGCCAATACATATTTCACTATATCCAAAAGGTTTTTTGCATTAGATTTTAGAAGGCTTTAAGAGGATTTGATTGGGGAAAACTACACTTATTCCTAAAGGGAATTTTATGTAAATTCTAATCATGGCATAAAAAATGCCAATAAGTTTAGTAAATGACGAGAAACACGAAACTTTGTTGGGGTTTGTCGAGGAATTTCAAAAAGTTTAAAAATGACTGTTACTGGAAGGTGAAGACAGATATAATTGCCTAAATGGCGTGTTCTAGTTCCATTTTACACGCATAATAAGCCCTTAAAAATGTTGACACTGACTACCAAACACCCTATATTATTACTATAGGGTAATAATATAGGGTGTTATTATTACACAGTACAGTATAGGGTGTCCTATATTATTACACAGTACTAGTCAACAATGTTTCAAGACCAACAATGGCTGGGGAAATTGTGCAGTGTGAAATATAGATTTAGTGGAGGACAAATTGACAAATTGCGTATATCGTGTATTGAATATTCTGATTAATTTTTATAACTAATTTGACTAAAGTAACTCTCTATTAAGTTAAATGCTTTAACTTTGATTAATAAATCAATAACAAATTCAAAAAATAGTATATTAAATTCTCTCAATTCACAAAAGTATAGAAAAAACATTTATTACATTGTCAAGAAAAGTTGTTCTGTTATGCAATTTGTCTCTAATTAATCATAGATGGTCCTGGGTAAGTTTTATTCTTATATGCTTTCCATTTTCCGGACAATGGTTTTCAATTGAACTCTATTTAATGAACAAAACCTGTCATCATCATATGTCCAAAATCTCCACGTGGTGCTTTATAAAAGTACGGTATCCAATGACAGTAAGAGACGTCACAGATTGTTCAGACACAGTGATGGGTGTTCTCAGTCACAAAGTGAGCCGTTTATAGCACCGGTGACAGACACGCGGCGCGAGGTATGAAGCCGCGGGTTTAAACGGGCGCCACACATCATCTGATAATTACATTCACGTGCCACAGCTAGCGGCCGTTGTCACAACTGCTCCCCCATTTTATCCCAGTGAAAAAAATTTATCGAAATAAATACAAAAAATGTAGTTTTTTCAATGATGATTAAATTCAAATTTTTACTTGTGATGTTTTATAACGTATTTTTATGTTGTAACTTATGATCTCTAATGAATCTGTAACGCAAAATTTACAAGTGCGAATATAAAAAAATAACAATCATACATTATACTAGTATTTTTTTTCTAATTAATCTGCTGTGTGCAACGTTGGTTTTACGGAATTACTGTGAAGCACAGAAATAAACTATTGTTGCCGTATGTATAGGTCTAACATAGTTTTTATCCTACTTTAAACAATATAAGTCTATTAAATATTAATATACAGTTTCAAAATTTAATTTAAGACAAATGTAATCTTGAATTGACAGGTAAATGGCAATCAGTTTTCTTTTAACTTTTCATTAGTATCAGTTTTCAGTTTTTTTCAGTTTTGAATTAGTATTGTTATATACGATCAACACAAAAAGACAATTTTACTGGAATTCCACTTAAAAACTTACAGAGAGTTAAGAGGTTATTCTTAAAAGGACATAACATAAGTTTTCTTTGTGCAAAATATATTAAATAACATCAGTTTAAATCACCTTGCCACAAGTTATCATTATGTCATTTCTCAAAGGTATAAATTATATTACTGTAGGTACTAATAATCATTGGAGATGGAATGCCAATATAAATATTTGTCACATCATATATTCAATAAGCATGTCTATTTTATTGATGATATTGCAATGTATTTAAATTGCCATTCAAAGTGTAACCAATGTACTAGGGCCAATTAATTGAAGACGTAAAATACAAATATATTTAAATTTCACTTAATTAAAAGAGAAACGAATGGCCAAAGCGCCGGGGACTAATGAGATGTCATGTTTTGCTAACTGCTGGTGTTCCGCGATATTACAGTAGACCCGCTGTCCGACGGCCAATAGGCGGCGACCACCGAGGCGGCGTCAAGGAGGAAGTCGTGACCGAAATAACAAGTGAGTCGGACCGGGGCAACGAGATGACGTCACTGCGCGTCGTGGGAGTTGGACCTGTGTCGGCGAGAACACCAAGCCGGAGACACACTACCGGACTTTGCTCCGAACCGTGCATCGGACCGAACATCGAACCCTTTATTACACCGTGCAGGGAGCTAAATTTATTCCGAACGTTTCCCCGAAAAAGACATTGGACCGAGCAAATTATCGAGTGAGTAAGAGCGCTGGAGGATGTCGTGGACAGGTGAGGGGAGTTTCAACGCGGAGTACGGACCACAAATTGACCCTGACACACTACCATACATCGGACCGTACAACGGATCCATATTTTCTTTAATGTTTCGTCAGTATAGAGCGCTCGGGTAAGGTGTCTCGTCTGGCGTCTGGTACGTTGTACGGGTCCATTGTCACACTACCAGACTTGCTATTTTCATCCGGGTGGATGCTTGGTCCGATGTACGATCCGGTAGTGTGTCACAGGCCAAAGTATAACTAACCTACAAGCCGAACAGTTTGTTTGTAATAAAAATATCAGTCAAAGACTGTGCATTAAAATTATAAGAATTAAGGATTGATTTTAGTCAAGACGAGCTCTTTCGCTCCTCTCACACCTTCGCAACGAGCTCGTTCGCTTCGCTCCCTTGCCTTTCAGAATGTTTGAATGTGCCTAAGAGTGCTGCAATCTTTTATAAATTTGTTGAATTCCAAATGTGGATTCTACTTATACGATTGACAGCTGATTTGTTTATTGTTACTAAAGTATTTCTTTTGTTTTCAAATCCAATTCCAATTCAACAAATTGCTTGTTGTTTTATCCTTTAATTTAATTTTATTTATCTATGGATCCATTACTACCTGTAGGCATGTTTTTACTGAATCACGTGGTTAGTAATTTGACTGTAAGACAGCTATAATAGTTTCTAGCAACTCTTTGATCTTTAACTAGCAAGTTTTGATTTTTAACTCCATAAGAACAATATTAAATGTTTTAGGTTTTAACCTCAATATTATAATAAATCATATTTTTCCTAGCATAGAGACCAATATAATTATTATTTTTTATCCCAGATGGATATTTTGCAAAGTTTAAAAAAAATGTTATAGCTTATTCGATATACGTGTTCATAAACGATATAGAAATACATACTTAACACATTAGAGTATAGGTTCTTGGGATGGAAAGGGGGGGGGGGTTATAAATTTGCACTAAACAATTTCACTGTTGTCTGGTTAAGTTATTAAAAATTCATTGATAACAAGGTTTTTTTTTATTTATGCTGATGTAAAAGATTTGTTTTAATTAGCATGAACAGTAATGAATTCGTTTGTAAATTCTTTGGATTTAAACACCTAAACAAGAAATAAAATTAAAACTGTAAATAGTTCGGGTTTTTATTAACTGATATTATTACTTTCTTAAATGTCGTTATTTCTTAAAATATTTGTTAATTGCGTCACTATCTTCCAAGGAACAACTCACATATCAAGTTTAATTTAAATTACAGTCACATAGAAAAACTGTTTAGTTAAAAATATGTTTTAAATTGGTTGACTTACCTTGTTTAAGTATTCCTTAGTGAAATGCATATTAAATAATGTATACACTTACATACAATAATAATCACTAAACTTTTTATTTTACCGTTCGATGAACAATACCACAAACCACGTCATTCACTCAAAAGCAGAGCAACACAAGTGACTGCCGCACCGCCACTAACTGGTGTTTTGGCACAGGCAGAGAAGAAGCTAATGACTGATAGTGAATGGGAATGAGTTGGCCAGCTTCCCCTGCTGTCAAAATGAGTTATTAAACCTAACTTGCTCTTCCACGCTCAGTGTGTCTTTAATGAAAAGTGTTAGACATATCGTGACATTGTGACGTTGAGACATTGTCAGACGTAGTGTGTCTTTATTAAGAAAATTTAAGAAGATATTTTATTCCCAATAGATTGTAATACCGTAAATGTTAAGCCCCAAAGCCACCCTCACCATTCAATGACATTCGTTGAGTTGAAACTTACATAAATTTAACCCTAACAAGAAATACCACTTTCACAACCTATATTTCTTTTTCGTGTGTTAAAGTGTCCCCTTCTTCCTGGAAGGGTGAATGGATTGACTTTCCCCCTTATGTGAATTTGAACAAGTGAAAAATAAATTATGCAAGGATAATTTAATGGTCTTTAATGTACTAAAAATGTCAAGGTGATCACAGACCTCCATTAAATTCCGTAAAATTAAATTAATTAATTTCTCATTATTCACTAGTAATTATTGATTTCTTATTCATACTATTTTAAAATCATTTGGAATAAAAAATAAGGTTGTAAACAGTTTGTATTTAATATTTTACCCAGAATTCCAACGCATTTTAATCATTAAGCTAAAAGATTTGTTATGATTTTTTGTAATTATTATAATTATAATCCTGTTTTCTTAAATCTACACACAATAATATCTATCTCATATTGTAGAGTGGTAACACTGTCCAAAAATAGCTAGTGGCTATCTTGACACTCCCATTCACAAAAATGACTTTAAAATGGTTTGAATTACTTCTAAAACTAATTAAACACCTCATATGTTAATAATATTTACAACCGTTGTTAAATGCTTATGGTAAAATACTAGGCTAATAAAGCTAGGAAACATTCTTTTGTGACAAAAGTTACTAGCTACTATCTTATTGCAATATGAAATACAGAATCAAAATGTATGTATTTAATAAAGCTTACATGAAAAATATTTAATTAACTTCACAATGCAACCTTATCGATGACTTTAAAAGAATAATTAATTAATGAAAATTTATTTTAATACTATATATTTAGTTTAATCTTAAATCCAGAGCAAACTAAACGCATATTTATACATTAAACTTAAATCATAGAAAGTTTTATTGTAAAACCCCATTTAACTATTTTAAAATCACATCAAATCTAACAACATATGTTCCTCTAATAAAAACAAACAGATTTCTTATGCTATAAATGAAGGTCCTTCAGAATAATGTAATTTCTTAATGTAAAATCTTATAAGTAAAAAAATCACTAATTACTTTATTTCAATATAAAACCATTGCGTACAGTCAATTTTCAAATAATACACACCGAAGTTAAATTTAACGTTAGCTAATGCCTAAAATTAACGTAATGCCTAAATGCCTATTATGTTTAATCATATAATTTGATACCTCGGAGTTTTCTTAAGTCACAGATTTATAAAGTAATTTGAACAGTTACTTTCATATCTTCAACAGTATAAATTAAAATCTCACACTATCTACATATCACTGGACTAAAATGGAAAGAATAATTTTTTATGCACGCGATGTAGTTAACGGAATTACCGCACACCGCTCGCCAGCAGCATCGTCGCGTCGCGGACACCTCGTGACTGGATGACGGCGGCATTGTTTGAGAGGCAACATTTGGAATGACAAGTGACACGGTGACAGCTGTGGACTTCCAGGATGTCTTGAAGGACAAGAATAATTTCGATTTTGAATTATATAGGAGGATATTCAATGATTTTTTATAGTCTGAACTAATACTAATGTAAATGTATCAAATCAAAGGTAATAATACAATTTTAAAATGAAAGTTAATTATTTAACTGAAATAAAAAGATTACTTTTCTACCAAAGTTTTATTTTCATTTTTATAACAGAAACTATTTAAAATTTGAACTTTTAAAATAACTTTTTGCAATCGGAGACAGTTTATTTTCAAGCATTGAACGTGCTGTTGTAATATTTTATACTTTAAAACAAGCAATGTTTGCACGTTTAAATTTTTTTTTATCTCCAATGAGTTATGATTTTTTAAATAAAGGGGTTTTGGCCACTAGGAATTGATTGGAGCTGGACCCATGGCTGAGGAAAATCCGGTTATCGTCCTAGAGCCCTTCAAAGATCCCATGTTATCCTTATTGAGATTTTTATATTGAACAAAAATCAGTTGAAAACTCTAGATAAAATAAACCAACGTGTTACATCTTTAACCTATTTTTTAGAAATATTACCAAATGCAGCACCGCAAACGAGCTCGTCTTAAAAAAAGAGAGGGCTAGTGAGCGGAGTGAATGAGTTTTGTGTGAGAAACAAAAGTAATAATTTTACCGAGCATAAGCCCGATCTCTCTGGTACTATGAAACAAACTATTGCTTAGTTATGCAGTATTGAAAAATATGTCGTTTATTTTTTTCTATAATAAAACTATTTATGCACCTTATAAATATTTCTCAATTGAAGATATTATTAAAATATTATATATTACAATAAAAGCAGAAATAAAACTATTAGCTTATGTCAAATCAGACTATTTTTTATAAATCCATCAATATCCAATAATAAAATAGAAGAAGTTAAAGCCCAACTATCATTCACATATGCGCCCTTGGGGTCGCTCTTCTACGAAGTAGAAATTCGCGTTGTTTTATTTTTAGACAGTAAAACCCTTCATCCACCCCATTTAATAACAAATGGGTTTCCTTATAACTTATTGTTCAGTGTAAGTGAACAGATAAATAAAACATAAGTGATAAAAGTGTGTTGACTGTTTCATTCTAAGAATATAAAAGAAATAAAAATATATAACTAGTCTCTTAGAACATTTATTTGTTATTCTCTAAGTATTTATTTTATTCAATCGATCCCTGTATAGTAACGGATAAGCTATTTTAAGTAAAATATACGTTCAAAAGTACAAATGTAAAATTATAATCAAGTTTTTGTACTCTTTTTGATATTTTCATAATGGTATTAATTAAAAATAACTTACTTTAGCATATAGACAAAAGTCTAAGTAAATTTAAACTGCGCCAAACTTTATGTTATAGATGATATACGAAAATCTGCTACAATAAGCCAGTAATAGAAGATGTCTATAGGATTCCTTATGTAAAAATTATTGTTACGTTTAAACAATAGTTTATGTTTTAATTAAAGCAAACATAACTTACGGTTACTTAGCAGTCAAGTTCTGATTCAATAGGACTTACTTCTTTTTTATGCTAATACGGCAATTCAATAAAAATGAATCCTATATAGTCCAGTAGAATTAGTACCTTACTAGGAAAAAATTGCTAAAAAAGATTTTTTTGCTTTAACGGCTTTATTTATGTCCCAATATGATTATCCTAGGTTTTTCTCCCAGCAAAGTACCTGTGCTAGGTACCACTTTAGCACAACTCCGAGTGCACTGCAAAAGTGCACTCGGAGTTGTGCTAAAGTGGTGGGAGGCAAAAATGTACACGAAAATTGAAATTTTTAATTTTTTGTTAAATCTCGTAAACGGCTCAAATACTGAAAATATGTCCAGTATAAAAGTTAAAGAGCATAAAATTCCGCATTTAATGAGACCAACCGCATATATTTTGGAATACCCGTTGTCATGTTACAACACATCAAACTGCACTTTTTTTAACAATTTTGACAAAATTGTCTCCCAAAAGGTGTATTTTTGTAATTTTACAGTTATATCTTGTAAACCAATAAAAATATTAAAATGTTATTGTTTATAAAGTCAAAGGGCATTAAATTCTGCATTCAATGAGACCAACATTAAAATTTTAGAACAACTCAAATTCATACAGACTCACCTTAAAAATTGGATGATTTTTTTTATTAGGCCATAAGATTTTTATTTTATTTATGTTATGTCACGGGATCATAACAAGGTTGTGCTAGTTGGTGAAGATACAGACTTACTAATAGCGCTCACCACTCTAGATTTCCCATCATCACAGATATATCTCTTCAAACCTGGAAGAGGAACAACCCCACCAAATGTTTTTGGTGTCAATAGTTTTAAATTAGCAGACACCATGAGAAAACCCCTCATCTTTCTCCATGGCATAAGTAGATGTGACACAACCTCAGCACTCTTCAAGCAGGGTAGAAAGAAAGTGGTGATCTGCTGGTAAAAAATGAACACTTCCTGGAAGAAACCAAACCTTTCTTCGCTGAGGTTGTTTTAAAATCTGGTTAAATTTTAACAACGCTTTACGGAGGTAAGGAAGATGATTCGTTAGATAAATTGTTCTTCAATATGTTTTCCAAAGGATTGTGAAGTCCAAATTTAATTTGGCATCTGTACCACCAACATCAGAGGCAGCCCGCCAACATTACTTAAGAATAAGAACTTACCTTCAAGTACAAATGTGGTTAGAACACGAGAAGGATCTACTCTACTGGGTATGGCAGATTCAAAGTTTGGTCGTGACCCTGTTTTTACCACCAAGGAACCAACCCCATAATCAATACTTTCAATAATTTCCTGCAAATGCATCAAAGGGAGTGCAGGTGGTTGTGGGTGTTGGAAGGATGGCATTAAGTGTTCATTAATTTGTGCCAATTGCAAAAGGAAACTAGTGTACCAACTCCCACCGAGATGAAGGAGATGGACCGGATATTGGTGAAGATCAGGATTGTGGGGTAACAGACTATGTTTGGGAATCAAATGATTTTGATCAGCAAATTGGCCCAATAAGAGTCAAACGTTGACATGTGTAGTTTTTTATCACTAGTGTTTTTGTCCTCCTTTTAATTTTCTTAGTATAAAATAATATTGTCATATAATCTTTGGTATTACTTAAAATATTAGTATGATAAAATATAATCCTTAGCGAAATTGATTTCACAAATTGTGTTTTTATTCTGCATCTAAAGAAAATTTTTTCTCACTTTTTCTTTTGTTATAATTTTTTATACAACTAATAAAATTATTTTTCACACACTATTTATACAGAGTGATCTAGGTAAATATTTTAAATATTAAGTTCAAAGCACGTAGGTAATTATGCTGTTAAAATACTGAAGATGTTAAAACAGACTTCACTAGTTAAAAGATTCTATGCAATTTGACAAAAAAGTAAATGAGATGTCCAAAGAATCGAGTGGTAATCAATAATTTCTTTATTTTTATCGTTAAATAATAAAATCTACACACTCTTTCGTCCATGTCTGTTTTGTTCTCGGTGAGACGCCCAAACTGAAAAGGAGACAACAGAGAAAGGAGAAAGTTCAAGGAAGGAAGAGTATAATTAAAAACCAATCGAAATTAAGGGATAGGCAAACAAACCAATGTGAATAAATGTAGAGATGAAGAAAGAAGAAGGAAGAAGGAAGAAAGAAGAAGGAAGAAGAAAGAAGAAAGAAGAAGAAGAAAGAAAGAAGAAAAAATCAATTAAAATTAATTGAAAGACTTGAAGAAGTTTAGAGTATTAAATGAATTAACAATGAATTATTTTGTTGAAAAATCCGGAATTGTGAGTTTTAAATTGTTAATCAGATAGAAAGACTTTTGGTAAATTCCCATACAATGTAAATTTGTCAGCGGAATAAAATTTAGCCTATTATTATTATTATTATAGTCAAATTAAAGTACTATAAAATTATGTAAGATGTAATAGTTATTATGTTCATTATAGAATATATGCCTATACAGTACATACTTGATATAATTTATTTATGTCATTATTTTATTCATCTCTGTTAAACTTAATGTGACGTAGTTAGGGTACAAGTGGTCCTAAAAACTTTAGGTTGGTCTCATTGAATGCAGAATTTTATGCACTTTGGTTTTATAAACAATAATATGTTAATATTTTTATAAATTTACAAAATATAACCGTAAAATTACAAAAATACGCCTTTAGGGAGACAATTTTGTAAAAATTGTTAAAAATCGTGCAGTTTGATGTGTTGTTACATGACAACGGGTGATCCAAAATACATGCGGTTGGTCTCATTAAATGCGGAATTTTATGCTCTTTAAATTTTATACTTGACATATTTTCAGTATCTGAGCCGTTGACGAGATTTAACCACAAAAATAAAAAAAGTCCATCTATGTGGACATTTTTACCCCCCACCACTTTAGCACAGCTCCGACGAGGGGGAAAACTTAGGATAATCATATTGGGACATAAATAAAGCCGTTAAAGCAAAAAATCTTTTGTAGCAATTTTTTCCGATTTACCTGCTTTTTTTGTTTAACGCTACTGGCCTAATAAGAGAAACAGGACATTTACTTATAAAAATGACGCAATACACTTATTAATCCTTTGATAAATTCCCTATTAAATTGGTAAGAAAAGTTTAAGGTTTTTATGCTACCATTTCACCACTTAACAAAATAATTTAACTTAATTTGGTTACAAATATTCAATAATCCGGTAATGGATAACTTACATTTTGTCTCAAGTAACTGGTATAGGATATGAATCTGGTGTGTATCTGAGACTTGTTCATCGGGGAGACACTAAATGTCAATTTAAACAACCCTATATCAACAACTTTAATTTGAATTATGTAGGCCTTTAATATTTTATAGTCTTCCAAGGAGATAAAAAAATTTTGCAAGAGTAATTTTTATTGCCCATGCATAACTTATATACACGCAAACACTTAATAATACCTTTATAATAATAATATATAATAATAATAATAATAATAATAATAATAATAATAATAGTGTATAATAATACACTAAATAATACCTTTATTGTACAAAGGTAACACAGCGACAGAATCTGTTTACAACGTTGTCATATTGATGAAGCTTTTTTATAAATTAATTTAATAAGTCTTTTTTATGTTATTGTTTTGTCTACTTTATTAATTAATACAATTCTTTTTTGTATAGAGTGTTATTTATAATAACAGCATTGTACATGCAACGCTATAACTTAGCGTTAGTTACTTAGTTTGTGGGCCAAAGTACACAACTCTTGATCGTTCTTGGAATCTCTCTACAGTCACATCAGTAGTAATATCACATTTTCATTACCCACTTGCTTCCT
Organism: Neoaliturus tenellus; assembly: GCA_030545055.2. Taxonomy (NCBI): domain Eukaryota; kingdom Metazoa; phylum Arthropoda; class Insecta; order Hemiptera; family Cicadellidae; genus Neoaliturus; species Neoaliturus tenellus. The sequence goes on along the minus strand of CM061531.1, from coordinate 314,044,239 downwards.
TGGCCTTGAATAGCTAAGATAGTTCTCTAGAACTAGAAACGGTTGATTGTGTTTTATACTTAAGTGATTCGGAAGCTATTAACGCTCTATCTTAGGGCAAAAGGTAGAGCTGCTAAGTTTCCTGCTAGGTTTGGACGCTATAATTACTTGAATTCGGGGAAGAAGAGCCAAGTCCTTTGGGGGTGAAGGGGGAGAGGGGGTAGAAACTTAACTTCCTTGTAGCACAAAAGTAAATGTGCAAGATTTACACAAGCACGGGATGGATGATTGGAACACTCCAGCCAAGGAAGAACATGAAGAGGACGACACTGGGTCTGGGAATAGTGTAGTAAAATTAGTCGGGAAAAATGAAATAATTTTTGGACAGCCAGTTTCTTCTGAAATGTGTTCTATGGCATCCCCTGACCTTACACAAAAAATTCTCCTGAAATCGCATATGGGGATCATGCTAAAAAATTTGGGATTCACCCACTAGGGTTTACAATACATTTGATATTAAGCATCCTAAATTTGAATACATTCCAGAAAATTTTTATACATAAAATTAAAGATCTTAAAATGTAGAATACAAGGCCGTAAACCCTACGTCACGTTGTTTATGTTGTTACGTTGGGAGGAAAATGGCAGACATTCAAAATTTAGATTAAAATTATATTATAAAAAAAATTTAAATGCAATAACTTCCGACATATTTGACCTTTTGAGGCCTGGTTTTCGGCTATATACTCTAATTACAAAGACCTTTAAAATTATCTTGGATTAATTTTATCACACTAACGGTTTAGGAGCAAGATGAGTCGTTCTAGTATCGAGTATACTGTGAGTATTTAGAGTAATTACAAATAAAGTGGTTTACTCATAACATTATGATATGCATATTTTTAATAAAAATAATTAAATTCTACGATTATTAAGTTGTACATATACGTATATAAGTTGTACATAATTCTTTATGAAAAAATATCTCAAACGTGCTAATACAAATAGAGTTACTACGTAAGCATATGGAAGTAATGCGTTATATCAAAGTAGCTGTATATTTTCTATTAACAATTAAAAGTTGAATTAGAATATTTCGGAATCGTTGTATTTATGTGATAAGCTGTAACAAAGTGTATGATATTTTTCATGGTTATTACTGTGTAAGAGAGAATCACATGGTCCATTGACTCAAGATCCTTTGTGGCGGACATGGATGGCTAATATACATCATGTTCAAGTGTAGCAAATAACGTTTTACACTCGCTTTAGCGGTTGCAGTTCTTCCAAAATGTGTTTAAGGGACGGAAAAAATGCTGCATTGTACTATCGGAATTATTATTCACTTTGTGACATGTTTCAATACTCCATCTTGTAACCACATGACACAGTAATAATAAAGTAAATTCATGAATTTTAGTCACGAGCGTTTGTAATTAAATTAATAAATATGGATGTTTAGTAGGGGACCCAGCCGCCTCTATCGTGCATAATAAGCGAGATAGTGATACCCGAAAGATGTACTCTTGAAATCGATTGGACCTTTTTCTTGGTACACTAAGGGTCACCAAAACCAATGTTGCTACGATGAACTCTCTTGCAAAAGTGGTTTTATCCTGTGTTAAATATAAGAAAATTCAAGCGATTTTTTAATGTACTTGTTGCATAATAATTGTCATAGCTCCGTTGTTTTTCGGTCTATTTTGATAAATTAAAAATAAAAATGTTCACAAAAAGTAGGGAAACAAGACTAATTCATTTTAAACGATTTAATTACACCGTAAAGTAGTTAAAAAGCCTCTGAAACAAAAAAAATATTGTTCCAAAATATATTTCTGTTTGTTTCCAATTATGTTTACGTCATACCAATGGTTCCTATGTCACTAAATATGATACTAATATATAGATTAGGTAGTTTACAACAATTTATGTCTCTTATAGTTTTTTCGTATGAAGTGCCGTTTTCGAGTAAAATGTAATTTTACAAAGTTTGTTAGGTCGAGGGCCGCGCTGTTGGCGGGTCTCGTCGACGTAGACCACTCAGGGCAAAGTTATCAATCATTCTATTGCCATTTTAAAACTTAATAATGTATACCAAGTTAATATTTAATCTAAACTGCTTTCGTTGGACCTGATTGGACATAAATTTCAATTACCCTGTTGCAGCACACCTGCGTACTCAAAGTGTTTTTAATTGTTTCTATAATAAATTTTCTTCGCTAAATTAAATGTTTGTTTTTGCAGGATAGTAATTTTTTCAGCAGGGTTATAAATGTAAGGTAAATTAATAGATACAATTTAAATTTTAGATTGTTTAATTAAAACAATCTGTATTGGTACTTTCAGATTTTACAAATTAACAATTGGAAATTGTAACAATATTTTGTTACTATCAATGCAAACACCATAACCCATTAAAATTTTAATATGAATAATTAATTAGTTGTATGTAGATATATTGTAAACTACTGTATTTAAACAAATATTATTTTAATACAAAAAAGGGAAACCAGAGATTGACTATTTTGTGGCATTTCGTTGATTACTCTTGCCAACTCTGCAAATACTTTTTTATCCATATACAAAATTCAATGATAATCCTCCAATATCCTCAGGCAAGGATACTTAAAGCCTCAAATTAGGGACAATAAAGATGCCATTCACAAATTAAATTTGAAATTTTCATATTAGAATATCATTTTAATTTTTTAATATTTAATTGATCGCTTGAGATTGAATGCCAACCTAAAAATTGTTTAGCCCTTCAGGTGAGCTCGTTTGCTACGCTCACTCACCCCAAGTTTGTTATAATATCCTCTCGTCTTTTATTTTCAATCTTCCCTCAATACTTAAAACGGTAACAGATATGTATAAAAGTAATATTCCTAAATGTAATCATATGTTCCAATAGTAAAATTGTTGCTTCCATAAGAATAACATGACAACTTAACTCTGAAGTCTTGTTGGGCGGAGCCCCTTATAAGAATCTGGATAAAAATTATCCTATATGTCCTCCCCCCAACTTTTCAGGGAAATTGGTTCATCAGTTCTTGAGTTATAAATGGTGTAACTAACATGATTTTTTGTATTATACCTCTACCAATTTTACAAAATTTTCAAGATTTTACTTTTGTTTGTTGAGAATAATATTTCATATAACAATAGCTTAAAGTAATTATATAAACGACAAAGTTGTGAGAAACCTTCTTTTAAGGCCGATTAGGCCTAATGAAGCTTATTACTGTTATACCTCTTTTTTATGGAATACTTGTAAACCATAATCAATATTCGTTTGGAATCAATTAATAAAAGAAATTGAAATGTGAAAAAATCAATCTTGTAAAATATTTGGAGAAACATTCAAACATAAAAAAATGTATTATCTATAAACTAACCTATACTAAACTAATAATCCTAAACCGTTTGATACTCAATAAAGTTTTATGAATTATGTAGGCATAATATAAATTACTAACGATAACGAAACAGAGTTATTAATCCAATGCATGGAAGGTTCAAAATGATTAATAAAGGATTTTCTTGTTTAATCAATCATATTAATACACATCTTACACAAATATAGTTAAAGTTAGTTTTTTATGTGTGCATGTATGATAAAAAGTATATTTGGTTAACACCATTAAAAATATCCCCGTCGCAGCAGAACTGCACACTCAGTGAATTTCTAACAGGATTCCCTTTTTTTGAATTCCCCCGTAAACACCATGGGAACGAGGATGGTGATTTGCTGCCTTGGGGGTATTGCAAGTAGATATATGAAAATCCATTCCCAGTGCAAGTAACTAAATTGCATCCTGATATTTTTCATTTTCCCCATAAACCCCATAGGGGTCTTGGGGTTGATCAGGTAGGTTTGCCGCCATATGAGTGCTATAAGTAAATGTAAGTTAAACCCTACCTAGTGAATGTATATACCAAAGTTGATCAAGTCATATCAATAAATAAGTGAGATACAGGGTTTTGTTAATTCCCCATAAGAATAACATGAAAACCATTTTTTTTGTATTTCTCCGTAACCTGATAAGCCATGTTAAGAATTCAAAATACTAATTTTTTTATTTTTTTAAGCTTTTTTAAATGGTTTCAGTTAACATTTTTTAATTTTGAAAACTTATGTCCAATAATGCCAAAACCCTGATTTTGGCCCTTTTAAAACCCCATAAAACCCTGTACCCATAACCTGATAATGCTGGTTCTTGAATTCATGAAATAGACCTGGTCCTACAACTTCATACCAAATTTCATCAAAATCGGAGGTCCCTGTTAAAAGTTATTAGTACCACGGACATATATGAAAATGAACGAACGGTATTTTTGGTGTCTTGGGACATCAAAATGAAAAATGTAACCTGGTCCCGTAATAGCGTATTCCCCATATAGGGATATTCGCTAAAACTAGGGGGCCCGTGCACAAAAATTCGCATTTTGTAATGTATTCCTTTCTGTTTGTAAAAACTCAGCTACAGAACAATTCAAAGGAATTATGCCTTTTCAAACAATATTTATGTTGATTACGCAGTGAAAGACAAACTATTGTTGTTTATAATATATATTCAAAATTTATCTGTGGGTAATCTGTTGTTAAGTTACAATTCATATTTTAAAAACTTTTATTAAATTTTGTCAACATTTTGAAGCGCCCTTTAGAACTAAATCAAAATCTAGAACGGCGAAGCCCGAAACGAAATCATTCACCCAGATCATAAGATTTAAAATGCCACACCAATCTTAAAAATTGGTTAAGAAGGTAGGGAGGAAAAGGGATGTAATAGACAAAACCCTTACAGAATTAAGAATAATAATGATACATTATGGCAAAAATATTGCAATTTTATGTAGTATAATTAAAAAACATTTTATTGGTATGGAGAACTGTGTTATCGAAATATATCGAAAACTAAACCGGTTTGCAGGGATTTAATATTAATAATATGATCCTTATATTTAAAGCTAAAGTATTCATGACTGATTAAATTAAAGAACTTTTTATTAAAGGCTGTATGAAGGTTGTAAGATGGAATTATTTTGTTCAGTGTTATCAATAGTTATCAACGCTCAGCAACGAAATGTCACAAAATAGTTGTTTGTGTAGTCTGAAATTAATACATAATAAAAAACTTTTCCATATCGATAAACCATTTTATGTATGATTTCATTTAAATTTGTAACCCTGCAGAAAAAAATAATAATAGTGCAAACCCAAACATTCAATTTAGCGAAGAAAATTTATTATAGAAACAATTAAAAACACTTTGAGCACGCAGGTGTGCTGCAACAGGGAAATTGCAATTTATGTTCAAGCAGGTCCAACGAAAGCAGTTTAGATTAAACATTAACTTGGTATACATTATTAAGTCTTAAAATGGCAATAGAATGATTGATAACTTTGCTCTGTGTCGCGGTCTACGTCGACGAGACCCGCCAACAGCGCGGCCCTCGACCTAACAAACTTTGTAAAATTACATTTTACTCGAAAACGGCACTTCGTACGAAAAAACTATAAGAGACATAAATTGTTGTAAACTACCTAATCTATATATTAGTATCATATTTAGTGACATCGGAGCCATTGGTTTGACGTAAACATAATTGGAAACAAACAGAAATATATTTTGGAACAATATTTATTGTTTCAGAGGCTCTTTAACTACTTTATGGTGTAATAAAATCGTTTAAAATGAATTATTCTTGTTTTCCTACTTGTTGTGAACATTTCTATCTTTAATTTATCAAAATAGACCAAAAAACAACGGAGCTATGACAATTATTATGCAATAAGTACATTAAAAAATCGTTTGAAATTTCTTATTTTTAACACAGGATAAAATCACTTTTGCAAGAGAGTTCATCGTGGCAACATTGGTTTTGGTGACCCTTAGTGTACCCAGAAAAAGGTCCAATCGATTTCAAGAGTATATCTTTCGGGTATCACCTCACTGGGATTTTGAGGGCTTGGGTCCCCTACTAGTTTCTATCATTAACATTTCTTTAAGTAACAAAGTTTTTTATATAAAAGTAGTATAAGACAATTATTGTAGTACTGTATAAGACAATCTGAATTAGAAATTCAAACTTAGCTTAAATTGATTTCGGAAAACGCTAACTATTAAACAAGATTTTAATCATTATTTTATTTTTATTTTTGACGAAAAACAGTGGAAACCTTTAACAATTTTCAAGAGTGTGAGAGACAACTGTTGACAAGATAGGGTGGTCGACGACAAACATGGAGGTGCGTGACACAAATATAAACTGTTACAGGCCTGCTCTCTGACATGGTGAGGACCTGGCCATAACATAAGTAGCTAAAGTAAAATAACTTACAACTATCAGAAAAGGATTATATTATTACGTTTGTACTCTCAAAACGCATAGTTTTTTTTATTTACTTTATAAATACTTCGCTGATAACAACAAACCTGTTTAGAAAAATGCAATCAACTGGAATACACTGTAATATTTCACTCATACACCACCAACTTTTTTATGTTTATTTATACAGTAAAGATTTTCCGTCCTATTCTGTAGCATGCTGACACAGCTCTGCTGAAGCTACTGAGACAAAACGTATATTTATTGATTTGCTATAAAATAATATTTATTTTAGTATTATTTTGATTTGAAAATAAATAAAAAAAACACATAACTCGATCAATATAATCCTAATAACTTATGACTACGTAAAAAAAACACATTTTGTAGAGAAATTTCAAAGACTATAAGTGTTTTTCTGTCATGACATTCATCATGGTATCTATAGTGCAACTTACTAAATCATATTTTAAGAATTCCAGGAGTAAAAATTGGTTGACACTCCTATAATCCTAATTACTGGCTCGACCCAGCTCAAGGCGACTGACTGTCGCTATTAGTAGAACATCATCAGTCATGTGTTTTTGTCCACAAACTTCTCTATTTTAAATCTTTAAATCGTCTGGTTCAAACTTCTTCCACTCGAGTTTCATCATAAATATATTAATCAACATTTATTCTGTTAACTTTAACTCATCATTATAAAGTACATATCGCTTTAGACTTAATTTTTACTTGAATATACCTCAGTACATCACCCCATTGTCTTGGAAAGTGCATAAACATGTTATTCTATAGGACACCTGCTTCACAAAAAAGACTATCACTTAAACAAATGTTATTTTTTAATCGGTTTACCACCAAACGTAGAGCCGAGTGAATTAATTCCAGATGTGATCGAGATAAGCATACGAGCTCGTTAATGGACATTTTTAATTGAGGACATCAACTGAGAGAAGCAGTGGTTAAAAGCTAGCTTAATACTATATAGATGTGTTCAGTTTGAAGAGGCAATGCCATGAAGTACCATGAAATACGCATGAAATGCCGCAAAAAGAACATTCCAAGCGTGGGCTTGACCATTGTCTCTAGAAGTGGTGTTAATATGTTTCTTTCTTAAGCGAAATGCGTTTGAGTACAGTGTTCTGCTCCTTAAAACAAACAATTTTAATCGGGAAAAATATCATACTATACACTCTAGGTTTTCAGTTCTTTTTAAAGTAGATGCCAAATGTTTTTTAAAATGTGGAATGGTTTCTTATTGCTAAGAAGTAAGGAAGATAGCTAATACATATAATAATAGCTAATAGCTCAGGCGTACCATGAATTTGATTTACATTTATTTCAAATGACATAGTAGAATACTAGATTTTTACAAATATATATATTTATATTTCCATTCCACACCAAAATCAAACACACTCCCAAAACCTTCCTTACAATTGATTTTATTCCAAAACGATAACAACAGGAACTTAGCTTAACCACAAGAAAAATTTTCCTAGAAATACACAGATGAATCTGCTGCTGAATCTGGATGTCTTTAATTCTAGTTAATGTTTTATGTTTATTTAGTTTACACGTTTTATGTTTATTTATTCGTAATTATATGTTTTTGTGTTTTGTGTGAGTGTTTTTCAACCTCGACGAGACCATCAAGTGATGTAGTCAAGATTTTTAAGGTTTTGTGCGGACCTGAGGATGACTGCCTAGGACGTTGAAACACGTAGTCCATGATAGGATTACCAGGATCACACGGCAGACATCAGGTATTTAACCATTATTATTCGTCTACGTGATCCGGAAAACAACTCAATATGAAGTTAACCCTAGTTAACCTTAGTTAATAACGTGGTCTACATTGAAGGAAGGGCTACATTGATATCTCTAGTGAGGTACGACGGAGAAGAGGATGTGTGTAGCCTATATATGTAGGTTGGAAAGTATTATTGTTAAGATGAATTCCAGTAACCTAAAACCAAAATATACATACAAAACTTCGCATGTAAGAAATAAATGTAGCTTAATAGGGATAAAATTATTATATAATTACTTCTTTTTATACTTTTGTAGATATTTAAAATGGGAAAATAGTGTTTTACATAACATATGCCTAACGTCTTAATTTATAAGATGGGTCCATCAAAACCCCATTATTCAATGTTTTAACCAATAAAATATTGCAACAGACTCAAACTTACTACAAGAAGCATTGTGCACGGTAGGAAGACATTAGTATAATAAATTAAATAATAAATTAACTGTACATATCACTAAATGTTTTTCTAAAGAAACTTAAAAAAGTTAAAGCAAATGTACTATACTAAAATTATTAATGGCCTTATTTATATAAAAGAATTATTTTTACATTACAATTCACTTCATTAATCATAAAAATTTTAAATATATGTTACATTAAAATTATATTATTTGAAAAATTATATAATATCGCCTTCATTGCTATTTGGTATTTTACATACATCATATTTATACATTTTTATAAATTTTAACATAATAATATTGACATAGCTTTTATTTATAATCGTTTCATTAATATGTATAGTTAGTTAAAATAAATACTTTATGGTAAACTAAATATGGAAATACGCGTATTATATTTTTAGTTAACATAAAACCAGGGCTAAGCGGAACGTTTGAAGAACATACCGAACGTGGCTTGACCATTTTTCACCGGAAGTGGTGATAATTCATATGTTTGTCCCGGAAGCACAATGCGTTTGAGTACAGTTTCCTGCCCTTTCACATCCGGTAAAATAAGGCGTAATCTGGAAAATATCCGACAATATACGTTACGCCGAAATTTGGATTAGTTTTATACCTTTGGAAATGTTCTATGACTATAGTTTATAAACTGAAATTAACCACATTTGTTAAATGCTCATAACTTTGTTAAAAATATAAGAGTAAAAATATAAACTGATCCCAGTCACTATCTGGTATTTGCTGAAATAGTCTTGACTTGATACCTACTTGACATGATAATTAACTTATAAAAATTGATCATTTTTAAGTTCAGAGACATTCCTTTTTAGTATATCTTGCACATTTTTGTATAATTATTACATAAAAGTAAAAACTTAAGTAGATCATCTGCACTGGACTACTATATTATCAGCTTACACATTTATTTTTTCATAGTGTTGGTTATGTTTACATGAATAATACATATTTCTGCCGGGAATCTATCACTAAGTTTTTAAACTGTTTTCTTTATAAAAATTGCACAACGATACTCCTACACAAATTTTAAAACTCAAAAAGTTCGTTAATCCTCTAACCAGGTTTTAGATCCTTGGGTACGTCAGAGATTTTGGCGTCCGGGCCTACCTGGAATTTTTCACCGTCGTGTTACTTATGTAACTTTTGAAGGCAAATAAGAACAGGGACATCAAAGTTATGCTGTACTCATCTATATCAACATCCTCAATTGATGATCTGATACTTTTAAAGTCTACATTCCTCCTTTATTTTCCCCGACAAATATGTCAGTCAATCTCGGTTTGGGGCAAGACCGGTGTATATCATTGTTCCCGGTAAAAGCAATCAGTATTGTTAACTCTTATAGTATTTGCAAGTATTTAATCTTGCAAACTAAATCAATCTTTCGACTTGCATACGTAAATAGTTGACAGAGTAAAATAATTAATTTTTATTTGAATTACAGTAAGATAAAATTATTAAATAGTTTCAACAACAAACAAGATAGAGCATTAAAATTTTATTTTTATTTTATATATCCTTACAATGACTTTTAAAAGTTGAATAGAGATACTGAAATGTAATGTTAATCGTAATGTGGTTAAGGGTTGAATTTAAAACAAATACATAAAATAATTTCATTGGACAATTGATTATCTTATCATTTCTTTATTACAATCCATAAATAACTTTTGTAATATAACGTTTTATGTTCAACTAGCAGTTACCCGGCGCGCGTTGCTGGGCTCAAATTAAGTTGTTTACATAAATAAAGCTATTTTAATATAACAAAAAAAGATAAATTAAGTTTTTTAATGTAACAAAAAAAGTCAATGGCATAGAAAGTAAGTATATTAATATTACTGTAAGGCCAAAGGATAAACAGGCATTTTGCAAATTTAAACCCAGAATAGTCAAAGTTTGCCTTTTATCTTATTGATCGTAATTGCAAATGCAAGAGCACCTATGAGCAAAGAGGCACGTCCATGTCAAATTTCAACCCCGGAGGCCCTAAATCAATTTTAAAGTCCAGTGGAGCACAGCCCTACTAAAAAATATATTTGCAAAACGTTGAGTACCTATGAGCAAAGAAGCATGTCCAAGTAAAATTTCAACCATGGTGGCCCTAAAGTAATTTAAAGTCCAGTGGCGCGGAGCCCTAAAGATCTTAAAAAAAAACTATTTTTTTCAAAACTGTTTCTTAGTAAGCACCTAAGAGTAAAGAGCATCGTCCATCAAATTTCAACCCCGGTGGCCCTAAAGTAATTTTGAAGTCCAGTGGGGTGGAGCCCTAAATAGCTTAAAAAATTATATTTGCAAAACTGTTTCCTAGTGAGTACCTATGAGCAAAGAGAATCGTCCATGTCAAATTTCAGCTCCGGAAGTCCTAAAGTAGTTTCAAAGTTGTACCAAAGGGCCTAGAGAGTACACAATTTGAGATGATTTGAAATTATAGCCCCCACAGTATATGTGTTCCTCATTTGGCTAAAATGTTGAGAGAGTAAAGGGGTGACCATTTAAATAAAAGTGCGAACATGTTAAACAAAGCAATGTATTAAATGTTCTCAACTTTAGTAGAATAAACAATAAAACTCTTGATACTCAGACATGAAATAATCTTCTTAAAACTATAGCAATTAATCATTTCATAAAAAAAATATTAGGTCCCAAACCATAAATTATAATTGTGGCTTACTGTACTGTACATGGGTTGACACCATACCAAAGGAAATGTTCTCTCAGCCTCAGAAACTCGTCTGCGAACAACAACCAATTAAGGTTAGTACATACTAAAGATATCTAAGCCTATTTTTATTTTAAAGGTGATTTAAGTTTTTATATTCTCAGAAAACAATCCATGAAAATCTATAAAATTTGTTACCAGTGAAAATATTACAATTGAATAATCTTTCAGTTTCTACTGCCTAAAGTTATTTCTTTTTTTACTGACTCTGAATATAACAATCAATAATTCCTTTCTTAATAATATTGGTTGAGATAAGTTCCATAATTATTAATTAGTTTTACTTACATTTTCTACGAGAGATTACAGGCTTTAACGGTATCAACCCTATCAATGAAAATTCGTTTCACCTCTATTTTAAACAGAAAGGTTTGCAACCTCGCTAAACAAAATAACTCAACTTGAATCTGAAGTGTCACATATATGACAATTGTTTCATTTCCAAATTATTTTTCTAAACTAAATAAATGAAATATCAGTACAAAGTCCTGTGAGGCGGAGCCCTAAAGTGCTTAAAAAACTATATTTGCAAAATCGTTTCTTAGGGAGTACCTATGGGTAAAGAACATCGTCCATCAAATTTAAACCCCGGTGGCCCTAAAGTAATTTTGAAGTCCAGTGGGGTGGAGCCCTAAATAGCTTAAAAAAACTATATTTGCAAAACCGTTTCATAGTGAGTACCTATGAGCAAAGAGAATCGTCCATGTCAAATTTCAGCTCCGGAGGTCCTAAAGTAATTTCAAAGTCCAGTGAGACGGAGCCCTAAAGTGCTTAAAAAACTACATTTGCAAAATCGTTTCTTAGTGAGTACCTATGGGTAAAGAGCATCGTCCATCAAATTTCAACCCCGGTGGCCCTAAAGTAATTTTGAAGTCCAGTGGGGTGGAGCCCTAAATAGCTTAAAAAATTAAAATTTCATATTTTTAATTTTTTAATAGCTTAATAATTTAATTTTTTAATAATTTTAATAATTATAATTTTTAAATAGCTTAAAAATTAAAAATTAAAAAATTAAATTAAAATTCCGTTGGGCGGAGCCATAAAGACAACACAAACATCAACATTATACCTCACACCTGGTTACTTCTATGATTATAAGCATCTGCTTGAATGAAACTCTAAAATTTTTTAATTACAGCAGTTCATTTTGTAAACACTAAATTTCTAAAACCTGACACTGCACCATTGTATGCCCTCTGGGTCAGAGCCCTTTGGACAGATTTTCACCAAACATTACTCAAACCATCCTCGAATACTGCTTAATAATGCCTGAAAGTTTCATTACGATCTTTTGAGTGGTTTCAGAGTCTATAGGCAACATATATATAAATATATATATACATACTTCCTCTTTTATAGATATAGATTATAAAAAAATTGTTAATTTACATATCGAAAACAGATCTAGATCCATTCAAATATATATAAAATAACATACTAAGTTAATTATGAAATAATTGTGTTATCTTTAATTAAAAGTGGTTATACAGAATAAATTTAATAAGTAATACAAATCTAATGAACTGTTTTAGAACGAGAATAACACCAAATATACAAGTAAAATATGACTTATTTAAGAACTTGAAAATAATAAAACAATAAATAGGTTAGTGAAAACCTGTAAATTACACATTATCTGTGTTAAAACGCCAAATGTCCATTTGCTGACAAAACAACTGGTCCCAAATCACACTTTAAACGTTTCAACTAAATAACAGTCTGGAATGTATATCTTTCGTTGTTCAATTTATATTGATTTAAAATTATTTCACAACCTAACCAATATTTTAAAGCAAATATTTCACATCAATTTATTCTCATCTTTATTTAATAATATTTTGATCTAATTAGCTGATTTACCATGCTCCGCCGTGAGAATATAAGGAATTATAAACATTAAAAATACTGTACATAATATTATTGAAAGTTAAGTAGGCTTAGTACATTTTAGTCACTAGTGTTTTGTATGTGATGATTAGTGTTTTTAGTAACATGTTTATAAATATTTTGACTGCTTGTGGTTTTCCCCAAGTCCAATTCTATAGTTGAATATATTTCACTTCATAATTTCTTTGAGTTTTTAAGGTTTAAAATTGTTATGAAAAACTATGGAAATACTATTTTTTTCAAGAGTGTTAGAGACAGCCAAGGACACGATGAAGTGGTCGCCGACAAACATGGAGGTGCGTGACACAAATATAAACTGTTGTCGGCCGCCGCTCTGACATGGTAGCGACCTCTTGAATCTGATTCTCACACGCCTAAGTATTTGAGATAGAAGTAATAAGTAGGAGGATTTGTAGTAGGGTATTGCTATTTTTAGACACAATCGGTAAGATTAAATTTATAGTTCAACATAAAAATTTTTATATAATTCAACTACGTTATCTTCTCCTTTACAATATAAGTAAATTAAATTAAAATTAAAATTTATATTCCCTCATATAATTTAATATGTTCGTATAATATATAGGCCTAAACTAAAATTATCATGGCCGACTTTGTTTGCCAATCAACACAATCAGCAATTACAATTTTAGTTTATAAGCAATGCTATTATTTATTAACTTTTTATTGCTACAGATAAGATACAGTAAATCATGGTTTCATAGTAGTTCGTTTTAAGTGCTGTAACCTATTCAAAGATAAAAAATTTAACACTGATTTATTAACAATTTTAAGTTAAGGCTCTGCTCTACCTGAGGCAGAAATCTACTCAAGACATTACCGAATGCGGTCTAGCGGCCGTAGCGCTAGGCAAGTTTTATGGCAGAGGTAGTCGAGAATTGTGTTTTAAAATTAACAAAGAAAGAGATAGACTCTTATCTTTTTTCTAAAAGTAGAAAGAGGGATATTCTTTGGTCTTAGAGTTTTTTTTATAAAATCTCTAATTTTAGTTATAATTGTTTAAAATCATCTGTTTTTCCTGATTTTTAACTGAAGTTTACAATTCGTTTTGTTAAAATAATTTTAAAAAGTTGTAGCCGAGGAAAATTGGTACTGTTCTTCTTCTACAATATGCTCCTAATTTATAGCTCCAGGCTGCATTTATCAAAGATAACACGATTCTAAAAAACCCCTTGCATTTGGGTGATTGATGTCCATCCCTTTCAGTCTTGAAGGTGATAGTCATAACCATAAAACCATAAAGAGGAATTTGTAAATTTTACAACTACAGATCAAATACAAACTAAATTTCTAAACTTTCTTCATCCCCACGAATAATCCTTATAAAGCTGTGTTTTCGTAAACTTTATTTAAATTAAATATAAAAAAAAATTTCTTTGTGATCCCTGATCCCATTCATATTAAATTAATTTTCTTTTGTACAATAAAACTAATGCAGGAAGACAAAAATGCTTCCTAAAGTTTTATATTACAATTTAATTGTTTTAACTCTTATGTCACTTGTATTACATTCAATTACTAATTTTTTGGACAACCGTTGTTTTCCAGTGATGAAATAAACAATTATTCTCTATGAGAACAACAAAACTATCGAGGGGGTAGCAGCGCCCGAAGGTTCTGGTTAACAGAATGAAACTTTTCCTCTCAACGGGAGACCAATTGCAATGCTGGTTGAAATTTATTTTATATAAAAACAATTACATATTATCAGAGTTAATTACCACTTCATATGTGTTTTAATACAAAAAAATTGTGTTGATTAGTTGACAAAAGATCTTCTTATTACTAAGCTTCATATTTAGTTTAAATTTCAAACCGAACAGAATAATATTAGTACTTTCCAATCATGAATAATTGTGTAATAAAATAATTGTGCAATATCAATCAACAAGACAGTACACAAAGAAGGATAATGCGCATTAAAAATGAATAGATAGCTGCATTATTTAAATAAAATAAATGAATTTTCTACCAGTTTTGATCTAGGATTTGTAATAATCTCTAACATTGCCAGCATTGTAAAACCACATAATATTTAGCACATAACAGGACAATTTTTATATCTAAAATTAACGAACTTTATTTATTGAGGTTTAAACGAATATTTTTTAGAAAAAAAAAACTAAATAAAAATAAATTTAAATAGCCCTACCTACAAAAATGATGACTTAAAACAAATTAATGCAGCAAAACTTTGTGTGTTTTTTTGAATCCCATATTAGTATATATTTGAAATCAAATTATTTCTTGATAGTATAATTTCATAATTCCAAACGAAAGGTTGTTTCATGATTGTTTCTTATTTTTTGCCATTTTTATTAATACAATGGTTAGGTTAGGCTAAATTCTCTATTTGTATGAGGTCCAAAGTCTAACCGGCTAAAAGCTTTGTTATTTACTCCGACTGTAGTGGGGCGGAGAGTGCTATGTCGTGGACTGCGTCGTAACGTGTCTGGGTGTTATGGTATTGCCTGCCACTAGAACACCCGGACAGCCAACTGTACTGCACACGAGGTGTAGTAGTGATGACTTGTGCAAAACCACAAATTTAAGCCAAATGGTTTCTTTACATCTTATGAAATGAATTTTTACATCATAGAGAAATATGCGTTACTTAAAAAATATTTATCTGCAATGATGTTGCATATTTTCTTTTAGTACCAAAGTTAAAATGTCAAAACATAAAAATAATTTTGAAGAATATTACTACATGCATAAGATTTTCCAGACCAACCAGTTAAGAGATAAAGTTAAAAAGTGCAGGAAAGAATTTGTTCTAGATATAACAAATTCCTTGATAGATAATTTTTAAAATGTTTAAATACTTTGTGAAAAGTTGCGAAGAATCCCAAACATAGGATTAGTAAAGTTGTTGGGATGAGTTATAGGAATAATATTGATTCTTAATAACTTTCCTTGTGGTATGTTTAGAAAGTTAGTAAAAATGTACCTGATAGTAACAGCCTGTTACTGCAGAACATGTGTCTTTGTAATGCTAAATATATATTTATACTCTGTTTTATAGTAAGTACTATAATTACTATGAATGCACATTGCATGCAGCTGACATATGATTTCTAAGACATCAGAATAGAGAATGAATAAAATAAAATCATAACTAAAGTTACTGAAGTAAATATAATCAGTCTAAAACAGTTTAAAATGGAGCAGACTATTTATAATATCGGGGAATAACTCACATGGTTCAACATTTGCAATTAGGTTCACTTAATAAAGTTTTACGATTGAATGAACAGTCAAATTGTACTGATAGGGGCAAATTGATATGCACTGATTTGATATTTATTGTTTACTATACTGGCATTATTTTACAAGTGATTTTCGAAGACCTTTTTTGTCTAAGCTCAAGGCCTTATCATTAATATCTTTTTACATATCATAATAATGCTTGTAGATACCGATCATTATTTTAGTATTTTCAGGTACAGATCTTTGTATATGAAAAAATTCAACAATGTACATTGTTTATGAACTGACCAAATCTTTTTATTATTTTTTATTATATAATCAATAAAAAGAAGCAATTGGTTAAAATTAACTGATTAGTTTATAAAGTTTAGTTTATTTGAATCAAATGGCCTTTCAGTGGTCAAATTACAATTAAGACCGATTTGTTTAACAGTCATGGTTTTTGTTCCGAGTTCACATTTATCTGACAACAAAAAGGCCTGACGTTTTGTTCTCGCAAACATTGCTCTACAATCATTTATCTTTTTCCACAAAAATAAAACGGTTCCATACTTTCGGAGTTAAAGTAATAAAATGGAAGTCACCACTATTCGAACAATGTTTATGTTAATTTTTTAAATGTCAACCAGTGTATGACATTTTACTGTCTGTTATAGGTACCATCAATTATTTGAATCATTTAAGTACAGTATATTGCAATGTGAAATTATTACTATAAATTAATAACTTATTTTAACATTTTTGCATAAATGTCAGGTATTTAGGTTGATGTAAATTTTAAAACAAAGTTGCAGAAGGCGGCGAAGAGAGTTGAGCGTGCGTCGACGGTTCGTTTAGTTATAGGTTATGCCAGATTAACGCAGAAAAGTCGAAATTGGTTTAATTTTTACTAATTTTAAAAGTAAAACAATATAAAAATACAATATACGGTCCAAACCTAATTATTCACAACCAAATGTCTTGTAGTGACAGAATAAGAGTTGTAATGGGCACCTGATTTTGAGCGACCTCTGTTCCCGGAAATCAGACGCATTGTTGTCAAAAAGCGATTATGAAGATAACAATAACAAGATTGACATGTCCATACCAACCTAACCAAGGAGGTTATATTCTAATACTGGAGGTAACACACAATGCTAAAAAAGCGAGCCGCTGATTTTGTTTGGTTGGCAATCCTGAAGTACCAATTTGAACTGTTTGCCGAAATGAACGAGTCAGCTAAGGGAGTCAAATGAATTGTGAATCAATTGCCTGGTGAATCGGTTTTAATGGGCAATTATCGGTAAGCAAATATGCATTAAAAGGGGAAAACAAACAAAAACAGAAAATAAATTTTATAGGCCTATATAAAAATTTATTTTAGAAATTTGGTAATCAGTTTCAAGTTATGGAAAACATCTTTATTATTATTTTTTTAATAAGATAAAACTATTTTAATAAATTAAACTATTTTAATTGCAGATTATATAGAGGATAGTTTTTTTTATTAAAAGAAAATTCTCCTCCAATTCTACTAGGTGTCAATTATAATTAATTATCATATAAGTTATATTCAAGAAAAGTCCCAATAAACTAAAATTTCAGAACATAAAATTTGTGGCCTAAATAAGTTATTAATTATGATTATATTTCTTAGGCTATTTATGAAACCAATATTGACAACTACAAATCAAATAAAAATCCCTTATTCTGTTAAATACCAAACTAATCAAATTCAAAATTGGTTACATTCAAGGAAATTAGAAACACACACGTAATTATTATTCAATTCTCTTGATTCCTTAACCGTTTGCCGGTTAGCGTACCTATTCATTCGTTCATTGTTCCCAGAAGATTCGAACCATTTCGTTGATTCGAATATATTTTAGCTACCGTTCAAAGAACGACAAAACGGTACTTCAGGATTGCCAACCAAACAAAATCACCGGCGTGCTTTTTCCCCAAAATTAACCTATCAGTGTCACCTCCAGTATTAGAATATAACCTCCTTGAACCTAACTTATAACCTAACCCAATTGAATCACATTTAAATTGGGTGGTACATAAATGACAAATACCATTGAAAGTTTATAATTAAATACACCAAATAAAATATTTTCCCTGTGATATTTGAATAGAGATATTATTTTTTTTTTCTTAAAAGTTAAAAAATAATGATTATTATTTGTCAAATAAATTCCTTTCACTCAGAGATAAAATCTATGATTGAGGAAAAATGCATTTTTGAGTAGTATAACAAGTGTGCAAGCCCAATTATTTTATTCTCAAAGTTTCATGACTTTACTGCCGATGGTTTGATTTATAGCGCTTCTACATGTAACTTTAACGACAGGTTTTTTAGTGTTCCTGCCTTTCTGCTCAGAACATGAACGTATAAATTATAGCTTAAACTGCGTAAAAGTGACAATATATGTAACGCATAAATTATAAACACCACAATTTAACAGTGGCTATTCAGATAGTTGAATTGTCATTCTAATAATATATCAGGTTCAAGAGTACAAGGGTTCTGAAATGACGTTTTCCGCTCCATAACGCTAACGGTTGGTAGGAATTGTAGAGTGGTTTCAATCATTCTAAACTTTATATCTTTTTTTTGGTTGCCCTGGAAACAAGCAAAGTTTAAGAAAGTAAAATAATAGTGTACTCATTGAGCTATTTGGTTCAATTTAAAACACATTAGGGCTGACACATGTTCCAAGGTAAACATTTATGACAAAATTAATAGTTAAAAATTTAATATTTATTCAAAGTATTTTTCTATTTATAGTGTTCATAATATAACATTTAAATATATTACAATTGATTAGCTTAATTAGTAGTAAACAGTTTTTATTTATTTTTTAATTTTTTTTTCTTGTATTAGCAGTGGATGATTGAATTCTATTGGCTTTAATACTGTACAAATGCAGAATTTCCCTTGCTTTCATTTACTACAAGCTATCAAAGTTGTTAGCTTTGTCGAAAAAAAGACCAACAGGGCTGTCTGGAAGTTTATGAAATATATACTAAAAAGGAAAATTCCCTAATAAGGTATATATTTTGAACTTAACATTATTGAGTTTACCCTAAGCATTTTATTATTAATTTCATGCTTTTCCAATGAACCAAAGGCTGACACCTATTGATAAAAATTTAAAAAAAAGATAAAAATGACAACAATACAATTTTTAATAGTACATACAATAGTAATTTTTCTCTCAATTGTTCAGACGGTCAAATAAGATCTCTGTAATTGTATAGAATAAAAAATATATATTTGCTAATATCACTAACCATTTATAAGAAAAATGTCAAATATTTTGCAATCCAATTTTACTTATTTTTACTCGTGTGAACCCTGTTGTGATTAATGTTAATCTGTTGATAACTGATATTGAATTGTTATTGACATTGATCAAATAAAAAAATACTTGTATAGTTAAAATAAACTCAAAAAAACTGTTTGTATAAATACAACAGAAAAGGCACATGCATCATGTGAATGTTCCGAGAGTGGCTTGACCATTTTTTACTGGAAGTGGTGATAGTTCATAAGTTTTTCCCAGAATTGCTTTATTGCATTTCTGTCACAAAAACCTATCACGAAACCATGTACCTATTCTTTGCAAAGTAAATTTCAAAAGTACAACATTCATTTTGTCCCGATTTAACTGATTCGTATTTTCACAACTTAAACTCTACATTAAAACAGCATGTATCCTAAATAGTGTACTAACAAAAGCTTTGTATCTGAAATAATAAAGTTTACACTTAATGAATTATTGTTAGTCGAATTTTCTTATTTATATTTTACCTTATCATGTAAACTTTTAAGAATCTTGCATAGTTATGCAATAGTTTAAGCAATAGTCAGATTGGTTTATTTCATAATGACTAAGGTTTGACATCTCATTCAGAAAATTTTCATAATATGTTCCATAGTATTTGAATTTTTTTATAACTTTAAGACCGACTTGGTCAAATATTTTATACAGGTTTCAAACTAGATATAAGACATGTATGCATACAATATAATATGTATTTATATTCTTACAAGTGTTTCTAAAAGTCTAATTAGTACATTCACTTAGACATTTTAGTGAAAAAATTATAATAATCAAATGATTAAGTTTCGTTCATTCATAAAATATTAATTTAACAAATTTGGTCTCGAGTGGTATATTCCTGTTAACACCAAAACTATAGTTTAGTATGCTAAACATTTTTTCTAATTATATTTGTCTATTTTTATTTTACTTCATTCAATATATTCTATGATAATATCATTTTTTACGTTTTGACAGGGTACTATCATAATTATGGTCTTGCAACTATCAATCGACCAATTATTAGATAGCAAGAGCCCAATGACAAATGACATCTGGGACCAGAATCAATCGTGTGAAGTGTACGAACTTTTATCAGGTTTGAATTTTATGGGACACTTGAAGTTTTACAAATACATTTACCAATGAGGAAGGATTATAATTTTATATTATTTTACATAGAGAAAAATATATAAATAGTTTAACTTTGAATAGTTACACCTATGCTCTTGGTTAAAATGTATAACTAAACGAGGATCAAACAAAATTTGAACATATTTTATTTTAAAACATTATCACCACAAAACAAGAGATTAATAATTTCAAATAACTAATCATTGTTTATATTTAGAGAAATATCGATGTCGAAGAAATTTTATGAGGATAAATAAAACTGTTTTTTCTTTTTTTTAAGCTAAAATACATTTTGTTTTATAATAAGTGTACACATATGATCACATAAGCTAAAACACTTAACTTACCACCCCAGTATATTAGTGGCACTCTTTTGGACACTCTTTTGGAAGTACAATCATAAAAAAAATATTCAATTTATATCTTTTCGGTATCTTCGTACCTTACACTTTTTGTAGAAAAGTGTTACATTTTCAAACCAAATGTTTATCATTGTTGTAGAATACAAGAATTGGCGTTGTTGCTACAGTTCTCCAAGGAGGCTCTTTGTACTCCACCCACGTACACCACCCAAGGGTAAACTGATACCGTCCATGTCAGCTTCCTAAAACCAAGCATGTTTTGTGCAGTTTTAAATTACAAGGTATTCACTATTTAATACAATTATATTTAACTTCAATATTTCGCAAAAATTTTCTTAAAGTAGGCCTATCTATATAATATGTCAAACAGTAAGGTAAAAAACACCTATACACAGTTCGGCTGAGACTTCCACTGGACCGATTTGCACTAAATGTGTACCAAATAAAAGCTAAACTCATTGTCATTAGCAGATTTTATTACTCTAAAGTTATCTTACTTTAAATTTAAAATATCTACATTTTCAAACCCTTGCAATAAATTTAATTTATACGCTTTCAATCCGCTGATTGAAAACACGCAGGGTATTTTGTATAAATACGGAGTAGAAGAGCAAACGCTCAAGAAGGATTTGGTTTGCTATGGACAGTATCTAAAAACGTATACAATTATAATGTGTTATTATTAAACGGAAAAATGTTCCAGTTTTATACTATTTAAAATATACAGTTTTATAATTATTAAATCAATAGGTTAGTAAATTTTGACTGTCAAATTTTTTACTAGGCCTATACCTAAAGATACTTAATAATGTAAAACAGTTGAGTAATTGGAAGGATACAATTTAAAAATGAAATTTTTTATGTGTATGGAAGTTTGGTACAATCAGCTTTAACAAAATGAAAAGGTGGCCATAACAACGTTGTAACTTCCAAATAGCAAATTTTTCAGGAAAGGGAAAAATGTATTTCCACACAGTAAATCACTATGAAAAGAGTTTTGCGAATTGTTATTGATACTCAAGTGTTGCATATTAGTAAATAGAAACATATTATTGTAAAATATTTTCATAGTTCAACCAAAAGCTTATTTTTCAGGGTTTTAAAATAATAAATGAGTCAACAACGTTGTAACATCATACCAGATACAACGTTGTTGTGGTTACTGTTAAGTTACAACGTTGTTTTATTTCTATAATTATTTCTATTATAATTTATTTCTATAACCATTAGGATTAGTAAGGAAGTACCCATTAAAGATTCTACTGTAAAATGTAAAATATTTTTATTACTTACAGATTATGACACGTTATTGTATAAAATAGTGTAAGACCATAACCTATTTCAGCAAAAAATATCATAAAAATCCTATAATAATAATAAAGCTTCAAAACTAAAAGTCATAAAAGATATAATCCATAAAAAATATTAATAAAGGTCCCAAATGAAATAGTTATAACTCATAATATAATAATTTTTAATTAATACACAATAACCAATATTTTTAAAGGGTTATATATTTAATATTTAGAAAATATTTTAAAATATTTTTTATTGTGTATTAATTTTAAAATATTATGATATACCAATATTGAAGCTCTTCAAGAAAAATAAATAATAGTTATGTCTTGCAAAACAATATACTATAAGACCATAAATAAACAGATAATCTTTGAAATATAATCTTAAGCCTAGTAATTGGTCGGTAAAAGGTTAATTTTTGAAACAAAAAAACATCAACTCCATTAGTGAATATGCCTACTTGATTATAAAAAAGTTAAAGTATCATAATGTTTAAATTATTAGCAATACATCTGGATTAATAATGTGGTATGATCACAACCTATGAAGTTACAATATTGTTAACACGCGGAAAACTACTTGGTGGAAGTAATGCGCATACACGTCAATTTCTAGAAGTATGTATGTTTCTCCTTTATCCCTCTTCCTTTTTCTTACATAAATTTTTAATTTAGATAAGTTAACTCGGGTTTTTAGCTCTATTAAGATGTTTTAATGTCATTAGGTGATGACCTAACCATGTTGCTGTCAGCCATCTTTCCATTGTTTTCAAGATACAACGTTGTTGACCGGAGCGTCGTCAAAAAATCAGCAGAATGACCAACTTTCAATAGCTAAAATTCCCTACTAAGTATTCGTTTTGGAAGTCTTTTTCCTCTCAGAAACCTGTACTAAGACATTTACAACGTTGTTTCACCTATAACTCAATTTCGCTAAAAATGGAAGTTACAAAGTTGTTATGGCCACCTCTTCGGAGATGTATCCATCGAGTATCGATTTTCAACGACTCGTTCATTTGATTGGGAAACATGAATTTTTTACAAAAAGGTGTTTTGGGATTTATAGACATACAATTCAATAGTTAAAGATTTACATTACAAGAAGATATACATTATAATTAAAGATAGCCTATACAACACCCCTTTAACACTATTTAATTTCTGAGACATAAATTGTTGTGTGCGGCATCGTAATGTTCTTAGACATTTGTTTATTAAAATAACGGCCAATAATCTAAATTCAAATAAATAAATAATAATTCCCCTATTACAAAATAATGTAAAGGAAATTTTTACAACACATAAGTGATTGATAACACTCCACATTTCCATCTAAAGCGTTAACTTTATGGAGCGGAAAACGTTATTTCAGAACCCTTGTACACTTGAACCTGATATATTATAAAAAGAGCAAGTAACTATCTAAATGGCCACTGTTAAATCGCGCGTATCACAACGACCTTATGCTTCTCATATGTTGTTTTGTTCCCGCAGTTTGAGCCATCATTTATTTGTTTAGTTTTTTTTCACTGGTCTTTTTTAAAGCAATATTGACAACAATAATGAAACAGTAAAGTTACAATTACAATGTTATGGATTAAATCATTATATAAGCAATAAATAAATATTAATAAAATATTTTTATAACGTACCGGATAATTGAATAATAATAATAATAATAATAAGTGTGTGGAATACTTCTAAAAAAATCTTTTTCGTCAAACATGGAGATTTTTATTGTTGAGAGGTTCCAATTTTGATGAAACGAATTTTTGTTGAAAACTTGTTTGAGGAAATCGTTAGTTTTTCTGAACAAGGCTCACAGAGAAAACAAATTTTATCTACTTAACTATACTACTCACAGGTTGTAGTACACTAACTAAAAGAACTAAACTAATAACTAAACAACATAAAAAACCGGTTGGTTTAGTACTGGTGACTACTGTTTTAAACTTTACACGCTGAAAGTATGGAACAAAGTTTTATCTATTGAAAAATCTAAATGAATGTAGAGCAATGTTTGAGAGAGAAATACGTGAGGTCATTTTTGTGTCAGATAATTTCGAACTTAAGAGACATTAAGAGACACTTTATTTGAAACACAAACGCACTCTGTGGTTCCTTATTTTAAGGTGAGTATGATTGAAGGGTGAGTGCGATGATTGTAATGGATCAGATGAGGTGTATCTTTGTTACTGACAATTATCAGCTGACTCATTTGTTAGAATCATCAATTAATTTCCCAATGACCAAATGCAAATAAAACGAAAACCACGAATGTTACATAAATCCTTCTTCATTGTAATTTGACCACTACAAAACGGTTTGGTTGAAAGAAACTAAAACATTACGTACTGATCAATTATTTCTATAATACGTTAATTTTGAAAGTACAAACCTTTCCGAGTGAAGAAATATTAATATTTTTGGGCCGACTTACTTAACAAAATGATTAACTACAAAATAATGATCGGCATTTATATTGTCAAACATCATATTATAATAGTGATACATTAAATAAGTAACGGGCATAAGAGATCCCACACGAAGTTCTTCATATGGTACATCCACTATCAGCTACTACAGTTAAACAAATAAGGCCAACAAAAAGGATGATCTGGTGAAATATGTGAGTTGATCGAAATTTGCATATTTTTAATGCTAAAAGATATTAAAAATTATGTAGGCCTATAGTTGAGAAAGGACAATGAAATGTTCTCATTGACTTCTTCTAAGATATAAGTTACGTAAACTATACCCTGTAGCAAGATTTATTTGATTTATTATTCAATAAAAAATTATTATGAAAATATCCGTATTAAGATTAATACATCATGTGTTTTATATGGATGTTATATGGACTGAATTTGTCCTTTAAAATCATAAAAATGTGCATTAAAAATCAAAAGCACCCAATTGTTTAAAGTCCTAAATTCCAAATCATTAAGAGGGTAAAAAGGAAAACAAAACCATCAAAGTTCATGAAATGTCACATTATAACAATAACAATTACAAAACCTTTTTCAGTTCACCGTCACCATTTATACTACTTTTTATTTTTAAAAGCATGTAGATTTAGGTGACAAAAAGTACCTATTCTGTGTATTTTATGTAATGAAGGTACAAGAAACTATTCATGTGATTCAGGGAAAAACAAATGGGTCATCATCGATTAGCATGAAAAATGGTCAAGTCGCATTCATAATGTTCTCAGCGAATATGTTATTCCTGTTAAAAATTATATTAGTTGAAAATGTTGATTGTTCATTATAATTTAACCTTTTTTCATGCGTCAAAACTGACAGTTTATAATAACAAATAAAAAATTACCAGAACTGATAAAAAGTATTCCCGTAAGTCAAAATAAATTTAAAATTTTCAAAACATTTTACATGTATACACATATGTGGCTATAAACAGATTCAATAACAAAGTGTTTTTAATACATCAAATTCTTACATATTTGTAATTATTTTAATATACTTATTATCAAAGATTTATTAACAAATTATATATTTAGGTGGAGGATAACAATTTTTACACAGACAGATGGCCAACCTTGCTGTGTGGCTTATAGTAGGCCTATAGTAAAATATATTGTTTTGAAATATTTTATTTAGTATAAACACTAAAAAACAGAGAGAAAATAAACTCATAAAAGGTTTTAAAATAAGAACCACCTACTAAATATACTACATTTATTCTTTGTTCATCTGATTTTTACTGTAAGTAGAGGTAAGTAGACATAGCGAACGAGCGTGCTCCCATTACATTAAATTACATTTACAGGAAATTACAAAAGTTACATGAAATTTAAATACTTGTTTTACACTACTTTGTCTTTTGTTGTCAACCACGGTATCTGTTGTGCCAGATAGTGAATAATAGCTATGAATTGGATTACGTTAATAGGCCTACTTATAATTAAATAAAACAGGAATGATAACATTCAATAAAAATTATAAAAAAAATGCTTAGTTAATGATGAGAACACTTTAAGTAAATAAACATAATAATTGTTAATAAAATAACAATATTTAACCACACTGTGTAAATAAATCTATACAATAGAGGACCTGATAAGAAATAATTTTTTTATGTCAACTCTTGTTTTAGTTACAAATTAAAGCTTTTCATAGAACTGGTTTGGTTGATTTATTTTAAAAATAAATTGAAACATTAGTCCTCAATGCTTTAATAGCATTGGAAAATTTTCAGCCTTATTTACACTGTTCTAATTTCAATTTTTCAGTTGTTCTTTGTTTTTAAAACTGGATTTAAAATAGTAAAATGGATTTAAAATTTAATGCCTCAAACCTATGACTTTTTGGATTAAGTAGCATAAACTGTACTTTAGTAAATTAAAGTCCGGCAGTGCCCTCAAGTTTCAAAAACTAAGTTAGAGAAACAATAGAGTTACAGAGTGGTCATGCGGTAAAAAGTTTTAATCGGGTTAACAAGGAAACTTGTGGATCCACTGGAAAATTTCGCTTGTGTGGGGGCAATAAAACTATCTATAAAGCTAATAGGAGTAATAATGTTTATACTGTTGCTGCTTAAATTGTTTAAAGATATATAAAAAATTAAATCAAACAAATTATTTAAAATTAATAATGAAATTTTGCTAAATATTCTTAAATAACTTTTAATTTAAATCTTAATGTTTTAACATTGTAGTTATAGTATTCAAATTAAAGATGAATCATTAATAATTATTTCTCATCATACCTTTGCGATAATAATGGATTTCGGAACAGTCATCTTTTCCCGATAGGTTGGGTGAACGGTCCTTAAAATAGAAGTTTTCGGGACTATGTTTTATCCGTTACTAAGAAAGTTAATTAATTTTATTTTAACCATCGGTAGGTAACAGTTCAATTACAAGATAAACAAAAAGTAACGCAAGCCTAAGAGGGGGTATATAGGTCAACATTTATTAAATTTTATGTAAACTGTATAGTAGATGTGAAATAGGGGTTCTGCGCCTTCCTAAGGAAGCGCGCTCTGATTGGTCGAGAGCTGGCATAAGCCCCGCCCCTCTTCTCTGATTGGTCGGCAGCTGGTATAGACCCTGCCCCCTCTTCTCTGATTGGTTGACAGCTGGTATAGGCCCCGCCCCCCTCATCTCTGATTGGTCGACAGCTGACATAGGCCACGTCCATTTTTAAAATAGCGGTTGTTGTCTTCCGAAGGAAGAGTAGGTGGACGAGTCCATTGTAAGGGGAAGGAACATGATGTTTATATGCTTCCTGTGGCTATACTATATAAAATGTATCTATGGATATAATGTAAAATGTATATAATCAACTTTTACACCACACAAAATGAAATGCTTCTATACTATATAATATACATCAATGACTATAATGTTAAAAATTTCTAATCTAGTTATACTATATAAAATGTGTCCAAGGCTATATTATATACTATGCATTGATGACTGTACGTTGAATATACGCGATCAACGCTTATACTATATGAAATGCATTCGCCGCTATACTATACAAAATATATCAATGAATATAATGTTAAATAAACATGATCAACGGTTATACTATATGAAATATATCAGCGGCTATTCACTGCATCAATGACTAAAATGTTAAATATACATGATCCACAGTCATACTATATGAAATGTAGGAGCCAATGAATATAATGATAAATATACATTTTCAACCGTTATACTATATGAAATGTACCTGTGGCTAGTTCTCTGCATCAATATCTATAATGTCAAATGTACATAATCAACGGTTCAATTTTATAAAATGAAAATGCTACTATACTATATAATATACATCAATGACTATAATGTTTAATATTCCTAATCTAGTTATGAAATCTATATCTAATCTAATCTATATGAAATGTACCCGAGGCTATACTATACATTATGTATTGATGACTTTACGTTAAATATACGCGATGAATGCTTATACTATATGAAATGCATTCGCCGCTATACTATACAAAATATATCACTGAATTAGTTGTTAAATAAGCCCTGATCAACGCTTATACTACATGAAATTTATTAGAAGCTATTCTCTGCATCAATGACTATAATGTTAATGATCCACAGTCATACTATATGAAATGTAGGAGACAATGAATATAATGATAAATATAAATGATCAACGGTTATACTATATCAAATGTACCTGTGGCTATTTCTCTCCATCAATGACTATAATATACATAATCAACGGTTACACTACATAAAATATACTCATGTCTATAGTATATGATATGCAGCTATGTCTATAATGTTAAATATTCTAATCTAGTTATACTATAATATTAAAAAGTACCCCACTGCTATACTATATAATATGAATCAATGACTTCAATGTTAAATAAACACGATCAATGGTTATACTATATGAAATGCATTTGCTGCTATGAAATATATAAAAAAATATATCAATGAATTTAATGTTAAATACATGGTCAACGGTTAAACTAAATGAAAAATTTCCCAACTTTACTATATTATCCATGACTGTACTGTTTTAAACTAAAATGTACAAACCGCTATTAACTATAAACATAAACAAATCACAGTCTAAGTGTAAATAAAGTGATTGTGTGAGCAAATTTATTTTGAGTTAAACTTGATTAGGAAATGAGTCAATAAAATCACTAGGACATCAGGAGATTCTTGGTATCGCAGTATCTGTTCTTAAAATATAAATCAATTATGTTAAAAACATATATCGTGAGGCTGTGAAGTGTTTTTTACTGAGAATAATACAGCATGGAATGTTTCCTCCCATGACCAGAGCTCTTTCGAGGTGGTAATTCCCCATGGCGTTAACTTTTATCATGGATTTAGACCATGACGTGGTTCCCCTAAAGATCGGGCCTAGCCACACCTTTTTTTAAAGTGGTTTTTAGGCAAAATATTCCACTATAGCTGTACATCTCAATAAACATATACTTTTCCTCATATTTATATTATCTAGATATTATAGTGCAATATTGAGGATATATTTACAGTTGTGTAATCAGATATCTTGAGAAACCTGTCTGATCTACTTTCATATCTATTACTTTAGAGTGATTTTGAAATGTTCTCCAGGGAAGGTGTAGTTCCATTTTCTTCCTTCTTCTTTTATTCCACTTCTTGAATCTTCTCTTTTCGTCACTTCACTTCTTTTTTAGGTTTTTTCTTGTCTCTTTCGGAGTCTTGGGTCTTGCTTTTCATAATTTTCACAGTTGTTCCTTTAAGATTATTGAAGTAAATAAGATTATGCCTAATTTACTTCAGTACCTATTAATTCTTCTTGTAGGATTTTGTAATGCCCCCATGGTAAGGTGTTTATCCCATTGTTTAAAATGTACCTTTTATCATCATGTGCTGACAAAGAAATTTTGTTCATATTGACGCTAAAGAGATCATGTTTGTAGCTTTTGATCATGTTCATAGAGCAGTACTTGTCAACATGTGTTTTCAAGCAATCTTTATAGTCTTGAAAGGTGATACAGTTTTCGACTACTGTTTTCTTAACACCTTTAGATTTTTTTATAACATGATTATTCTCAGATCTGCTTGCGTACATTTTTGATCTTAAACCTATGTGTTCGTACATGATTCTTCCATTGAGTTCATCCTTAAATTTCCCAATAACCTTCTTGTTTGTGGTGCTAAAGCAGGGGTGGTTAGAGGGGTAGTCGCTCGTGTCAAAGTAGTTAATCATCTCCTTCATGTCTTCGTAGAAATCCTCTGTCTGTAGATGGTAGGTTAGACTATCTGTGTCAGTATATTGTAACTGAGCTTTATCCTGGTACCGGTCTTTTATCACGTTATAGTGAAAGTCATACATTAGTGTCTTAGACACATCCAAAATACTCATTCCTACGTATATTGCTTTGTTGAAGAATAATGTAGTCTTCTTCATGTGTACTGCAGCCAAATTTTCAGTAAAAATATTTCTTCTTTTAAAGTTGGGTTGTGCTAACCACTTGTCGACCTGTTTCTCATGCGTTGCTAATCTGATGTCAACACGATTTCGAATATTTTCCATAGACTTTCCAAAGACAGCATTATTCATTAGTTTGAAAAAATCCTTTTCAAAATTGCTTGTGGCTTTCACTCTCATATTAGTATTTAAATCTATATATGGTTTAAGCCAATCTTTTTGCTTAAAACTGATTGCTCTGTGGATTTTCTTTAATTTCAATCCTAGAGACAGGTACTGTTTAAGATTTCTATGATGTATGACATATTTTTCCTTATCATACAGCGTTGCAAGTAATTTTTCTTCCTTCGATCCTGGAGGAACTCTGTGTTCAGGAGCTAGGGGGAGATCAGAGTGCACATCGTGCAATTCTTCTGGATACTCCATGTCAACCTCTAATATATATCCTATTTCGGAATCATCAGGAATTACTGTGACATCAATAAGGTGTGCGTCTTCTACCCATTTAAACTCTGCATATGGCATGTACTGGGACATCGCCCATGCATATAAGTTATTTGCGTCAAGATATGTTAGGTATGATGAGGATATTTCTTTGTTGTAATCTTCCATGTATTTATTATTGGCGGCTGCATAGCGGTTGGAAACTTGCGATAAACCTCCTCGTATGCCATTTCCAATCATCAAAATCATGTCATAGTCTGTTAGTAGTTCCAGTTCAATCTCGGTTGTCTTGAGCATTGCACTCCATGCAAGTCCAGGTGCTGTATAGTACCAGGCAGGATCTAGGTTATAAATTTGCATACACAGGTATCGAAAATTTTCCAATACATCAGCCAATTGCAGTACATCTGACTTATTATACAACATTGTATACTCCTTCATATTTTGTATTTCAAAAGCGTTCCAAATCTTACACGCATGATGATAATCTTCTTCCTCAATATCAGACATGGTTAATTTGTTGTAAAAGTCCGCCTTTGGTGGTAGAGATGTTTTTTCATATTTCTCCAATGAGTCCATAGCATCATACGGGTACACTCCTTTTCTCAAAAGGAGTTGAAGCTGTTCACCAGAATAGTACTTTGATGTATGCTTGAAATGAGAAGGCGACAAGTTTTTAACTAGTAAGTCCAAACTGCTAGGCATGAATTTCATTGAGTCGACAAATCTTAGATCAATACCTCCAGGCACATGAACAGTGTACGATATATATCTTTCTTCGCTGTTTGGGATTACATCAATAGACACGTTATGGCACCCAAACATTTTTATGAATAAATGAGTATCGTAACCAGAAAGATTATGGATAAATATTGGGAGAAATGAAGGTTTTTTAAAGTTTAAGTTGCAGCTGTTGTGTGCGGCTCCTCTGAATTTTCCCGTTATGTGGTCATGGTCCATAACTAAAGGGTTTTCTTCTGTGAATTCCTTTCCACAAATATGACATTGTCTTGCTTCTAAAATTTTTGTAAGATCTTCTTTTGAAAGTATCATGGGTTGGGCGGCTTCTTTGGAATAAAGGCTTTTGATTTTCTTAGACTCTTCAAGAATCATTTCTACAAAAACTTGAGCAGCGTCTTCACCAAAGTATGTTTCTGGGCTTTTATAATAATTTTCTGCTTGTACGATGTAATATGAAAACCCAATGGCTTCATGTTTTTGATAACTTTTTGTGTTTAATTCAGTTGAATATTCTTCTTCAGTACTGGTTGTTTGCAAGGGGATAAGCATGCATTCAAAGTCTGCATAACATGCAAATGGCACTCTCATACTTCTATTGTGATCCTTAAACTTAATTGTGTCTCCCTTCTTAGGCATCACAATCTTGACTGGATTGTGCTGCTTGCAATATGATTTATGAAAATTCAATAAATCTTCTGTTCCAAAATGTAAAAGACATCTTTTACACAACCATATTCTTCCTTTGTACTTTGTAATCTGTGATCGCACTAGTCTACTTAGATTTGTTATTAGACAATAATGCGGACTGTTTTCATTCCTAAGGTAAAGTAAATCCACATGTTGATCCTTCTCTTCTTCGGTTACCAGAAGTGGGTACACTACGTTTTTTCATCAAAGCTGTATACATTAATAGATATTCCAGTTCGCTTTTCAAATATCTTTATGCTGTTTAAAGCCACTGGAAATTCTATTCCATGCAGAGCATAATCAAATTCGTGTTCATATTGAATGTAATGATGTACTCTTTGAGGGTGGTTATCCCGCTGTACAGGATGAACTGCTGCGAGAACTGACCAGAGAAAACATTTTTCATCGTTGTTTTCAATATTGATGACGGCTTTCTTCTGTTTAAGAGTTTTCGGTAAGTCAATGTATGATGAGCCTCTTAGAGGAACATAACGATTGATTCGGAGTTCAATGTTTTTTATTCTACTTAGGGTCCAGCCAGAGCCTTTAGTTTGAAACTCTTCCATCTCTTTAAGAATCTTCAATTTTATGCTCCCCAGCTGTTCCTTGATATTGTCGGTTGGTAAAATGATTTTGTTTTCTGTTTTAAAGTTCATTTCCTGCGTAACTTCTTCATTGCTACTTGGTTTTTTGTACTCGGTTAAGAGGAGCAAATTGATTTTAATGTTGTGATCCTGCAAGTTTTCTCTCACTTTATCACTGAGTAGGCCTTCTGACAACTGGAGAAACTTCAATGGATCTTTTATGCCTGGGTTGTTCTCAATAATATAGGTTTTCATTCTGTTTTTAAACGCCTTTTCTAACTCAGTAATTTGTAATTCGTCTTTAGGATCTTCAGTGTTTGATGTGGAAGAAGACATTGAGAGTAGTTCCGATCTGACGATATTCTTAGAAGAACTGGCGATAGGCTTGATGTTGTAATCAGGTTTTTCATTTTCTAGACGTTTCTTCTTTGAGGGGGGTGAGGAATTACTTCTCTGCTTCACTCTGCAGTGATTAAGATGTCGGCTTATATTTGTCAGAGTAATCAATTTACCGCAGATATGACATGGTCTCTGAGGCTGAATAGTGTTCGGTTGCTCTTTAGAACATATTTTCATGTGGCGCGAAAGGTTTGTTGATGATATGGTCTTCTTACATCTGTCACAGATCTTTCTCTTCATTTTAAACAAACTTCAATGCCCTGAAACACGTATATAACTCGTTACAATCTGTTGGAATCAATCCACTTTGTAGTTTTAGGTTATCCAAAATTAACACTTCCGTGTAGCGTAGATGATCCTCACACCACAATGGTCGAGAACTGAATGATGGAGTCTCCGATGACTCCTCCTTTTATAACTCCTTTTTCTCTGGATAAATTTTTTTTCAATTTTCACCACAATAATGCAAATTATAGCTTTTTGAATACTGCAATGTAACTCTCCGTATAGCGCAGATGATCTTCACACCACAGTGGTTGAAGACTGAATGATGGAGTCTCCGATGACTCCTCCTTTTATACCTTCTTGCTCTCTAGATTTTTTTTTTAGTTTTAACCAAAATAATGCAAATTACGGCCTTTTTAATTACTGCAATGTAACCGTCCGTATAGCTTAGATGATCTTCACACCGCAATGGTCGAAAACCGAATGATGGAACCTCCAAAGACTCCTCATTTTTATACCTTTTCTCGATTTGAAACCTTTTAGTGAATTTCTCTATAGGGAATATGCTATTACGGTAGTAGCCGTGGTAAGACCTAAGCCCGGGAACAAGTTACTTTTTAATTTAGATGTCCCCAGAAGCCAAACTTTAAAGCGATAACTTTTAAAGAAGATCTCCAATATTGTTGAAATTTGGTATGAAAGTGTAAGACCAGGTCTATTTTCTTTCGTTCGCGAACTAGCATGATCGGGTTACGGAAACGGGGTTTAGTATCATTTCAAAAGGGTTAAAAATGGGTTTTCCAGCATTTTTGGATCTTAATTTCAAATTCAGCAATTTTAACTTAAATCATTTAAAAGAACTTAAAAAACAAACAATTAAGTTTTTTAATTTTTAACATTGCTCAACAGATTACGGAGAAAAACCAAAATTAGGTTTCCCATGTTAATCTAATGGGAAATAAACAAAACCGTGTATCTCACTCATTTATTGACATACCTTGGTAAAATTTGGTATCTAGTGACATATATATGAAGCCAACGACTACGGACATTATAATTCCTTCGCAAACCACCCATGGCATAAAAATGGTTATATTTCACTCTTTAATCCATATACTAATAAATATACCATTAGACAGCCTCAACTTTAAAAAAGAAAATGAAGTAATACAATATTTAGTATTAAAAATAGATATAAAAATAAAACCATTGAAAGTATGATAAGCCAAAAAATAAGAAAACAAATGATGATGATATGCGCCTATCATATAACTCTAAGATGGGAAAAGCAGTTAGAAAAACTTTCAAAAATTCCAACATAAATTATGTTACAGGAAAAAATACTGCTTTCATCCTTATTTGTGCAGATTTAAAGATAATAAAAAACAATCTGAAAGATAAATATAGTAAATCTGGCATGTACAAAAGTTATTGCACTGAGTGTAAGCAATACTTCATTGGTCATACACCACAAAACTTAGAGTAAGGTAGAGTAGAGTAATACAATACTTGTATTTTGTAACACACAATCATCACATATTGTGTACTTGTGTAAATATGTCTGTTGCCGTCGGAAATAAAATAAAATAAAATGAGGGTTAAAGAACATTTACAAGCCCTTAGATAAAAAACAACACCAGAATGCGATAAAAATTTGTGGAGCATCTATTAAATACAGATATGAATATAAAATCCTAGAAGAAAACTTGGCAATCTTGGAATACAAAAGAAATGTAGAAAAGCTGAATGTGAAAGAAGAAATGTATATACTCTTAAATTGCAAGAAAGATCCAGAAAATATTTCAAATGCAATGCAAATTCGACAAGAACATCCTCTCTTTGGAATAATCAATGAATTAAAAAAAAAAAACTTAAAATAATGTTATACATATGCTTTATATATTTATTTCATTTATCATAGGCCTATTTATTTTAACATATTAATGTTTCAAATTAATATACAAGAAAATAAGGTGAAATTAGATGACTCTGAATATGGTCTTTAGGTTGAAACTAGCTAGTCCAAATAAAAATGTTGTGAAAAAGGGATACTTGTTTTAAATGTTTATTTTCTGAAATTTGATATGTATATTCACTAAGTAAGGTCTGACTGATATTTGCTTACATACGGCAAACCTACATAATCAACCTTCCCCCCCCTAGGTTTATATGGGAAAAATTTAAAATTGCTGATACCATTTTAAATTTATTTATCCTAACTATTACATTTTTACCAAAATTTTATCAACATTTAACAAAAACTTTTTAACAATATCCCATGGCAGCAAACCTACATACTCATTCCTATGGTGTGTATGGGAAATAAAAAATCTAAAATTTCCTTTTGAAATTCGCTGAGTGTGCTGTCTGCTGCGACAGGTGTATTTTAACTTATAACCAAATTTATACAAATTACAGCTATTATGTTTTTTCTTAATTATTGCAATGTAATCTTACGTATAGTGCAAATGATTTTCTCATCACATTCGTTGAAGACTGAATAAAGGTTCATCAAATGGTTCCTCCTTTGATCATTGAACTTGACATTTCTAAAACCTAAAACAAACGACGGCGTTAGAGTGCCGATATGTTGGAATTTTTCCCCTATAAGAGCAATGTTAAGCTTGTCTCTGCCATTTGTCATATATGTATTTAATTCTTTGTTCGATTAGTTCAGAATGAATTGTGTTTGGATATTAATGAAACTTGCCGTGTTTTTTATAGATTCTTTGTAAATATTTAATAAAATTCTGTAAAAATTGGTTAAAGTAATAAAAAACTTACTTTTATTTCCAATGAGTAAAACTATAGGCCTACTTGTTATTAAAACGCTCCCTTGCAAACCCACACGTCTTGATAAACTCTTTATTTAGAGCTATAAACCATAATTTCTTATAACAAATTAAAGAGTCAATGCGTTTTTATTTAACATTACTGTTATGGAGTAATCAACTACGAGTTGTTAACCATACGGTTCTTCGGCATGATATAGTAGATAATTACATTTAATTTTGCTCAGAGATTTATTTCTATTAATTGATAAAAATAATTTAACACATATGTAGACAAAAATAGAAAATTGATGAGTATATAAAAATATAAAAATGGAGAGAACATTATTTCATAAAACGAACAATCAAAGAAAAATAAATGTAGTAAAACTAAAATCTATCTTCTATACATATTTAATACGCGACACGGTTTTTGTACAAGGAACACCTCCCACAGTTTTCAACCGATTTTAATGATTTTGTCTCATTGGATTGAGGTCGGTGTGAAGTTGTTTCTAGAGTAAATTGGAAAATATCAATTTAAAAGGAAGGGCCCTACAAGCCCTTAAGGTTTTTATTTTCCATTTGATTAACGTTGGTAAAGAAATTGATTGGTTTTCAAGTAAAACAGCTGTAAGTAAACACCAGATATCAGCGAAAGTACTATCTATTCACACGAAAGACGTTATGTTAAAGCGCGGAGTGTACCTGGTCAACGAACTGCATTAATTACGCACGTGAAAAATATTTTGATTAAAATTTGAGTGTTTCACAAATTATAGAATTAACTGAGTGGTCCCAAATTAAAGGATTTGGCAAAGGGACTGGAGACAAAATAACGATATGTAAAAAAGCTATAAGGGAATGACGAATAACGTAAAACGTCCTCCAGAAAAAAAAGCATGTAGATAAAAGATCACAATTAACATCAAAGTAACATGACAATGTCTGTTTGATTTAATTTTAAAACAATAGCTAGATAACGTCGATGAGTGAATACGATCTTTTAATTAATTTTAGCCTTCTATATTAAATTTTGTGGGGTTTGCTATTGACAAGAAAACCTGCTAGAAGCGCCACTGTTTGTTTAATTATTGATCCATAATATTTATGATTGGTTAATCAAGAAAATAGAGTAGTTTTATAATCCACAGTGTAAATGGTGCTGAACTGTATCGAAAGAAGTTTAATTGCGACATAAGTGTTGGCGGTGTTGGTTGCCGGACACGTTATCTATCTCATTGCCATTATAACGGGTATATTAAAAAAAATTATTCTTACTCAAATTATGATACTATTTACACATATTAAAACTTATGTTTTCACTTAGAAATTTGGAGGTAAGAGGTTGAGACTAATTAATAATTTCTTATAATGGTAAATTGAAATTAAAATTATTACATGGAATTATTGGGTAAAACAAGGGCATTCAGCTAGAGTCAAATTTTTACTATCAATGTATCAAAGTGAATAATATGTAAAGGTAGCTGACTGGGGGATTCTGTCCGTAAGCGACTATATGTAGGCTTTTAAGCTACGCGAAATACCAAGGTAATTTTGATAAAAATTACACAGTGTATGTATGCAGGCCTACAAAAAAAAGTTGTTATTGAAAATGATTTGCTCCATTAGTTATTGAAAATAAATTGCTCCATTTCAAGCAACATGTACACTAGTAACATATGTAAAGACTAAAAATATACTTTATTTGTTGTATGGATGAAGATGTTGTGGTTATAAAATTCGAGGAATATGGATAAAATATTAAATAACAGTATTTAAATTAGAAAGACTCAACCAACCATTTGAGTAATACAGTAAGAACTAACTCTATTAATATTTTACTAAAAAATAACAATATTTCTAAAAATTATCAACTATTGTAAGCAATATTTTTAATGTGTTTGTAAGGTGCACAAGCCTAAAAAATTAAGATACGTAATAATTTATTCTTCATACGACATTTACATCTCATTGACGTCTAATTTAGTGAATAAAAATAAATTGTAGTGTTTACTATGGGTGAATGTTGATAAAATCTTATTAACATCTTGTACTCTTGACATAACATTAACTAGAGTCCCCTGATTCATCATACGTGTTAGAAAAATTTGACACATATTTATTTACATGAAAACTAAACTGTTTCTATGTTAGCAGACAATTCGCTAATTTCGGCAGTAAAATATTATTTATACAAATACAAACTTTGCAGTTTTCTATTACATTTAAATATTGTTGCAAAGACTGAGAGCGATTGTTGCATCTAAACTTTAAAATACGTCTATAGTAAATTATAAAAGTTTTGTTTCCTAAAAAGCCATAAAAAGGATATGAATGTAAATCATCACAACTAACAATAATATTTTTGAATTAAAACAAGGTTACCTCAGATTCAATAGAAAAGGTACCATCCACTAAAGTGAACGAATATGACATCCTCTTGCCTCGGTGGATGGAAACGAAATGAATCCGTGGACTAAAACATTGCGTGACACCTGGCGAAGGGCATATGCCTTGGGGAAGGGAAGGGACTTCCCCAAGGGGAGCGGAATGAATATGCCTAGGGCAGATGCCCTTCGCCAGGTGTCACGCAATGTTTTAGTCCATGGATTGATTTCGTATACGATCATTGTTAACTAACGATACATGAACTATAGACGTATTTTAAAGTTTAGATGCAACAATCGCTCTCAGTCTTTGCAACAATATTTAAATGTAATATAAAACTGCAAAGTTTGTATTTGTATAAATAATATTTTACTGCCGAAATTAGCGAATTGTCTGCTAACATAGAACAGTTTAGTTTTCATGTAAATAAATATGTGTCAAATTTTTCTAACACGTATGATGAATCAGAAACTCTAGTTAATGTTATGTCAAGAGTACAAGATGTTAATAAGATTTTATCAACATTCACCCATAGTAAACACTACAATTTATTTTTATTCACTAAATTAGACGTCAATGAGATGTAAATGTCGTATGAAGAATAAATTATTACGTATCTTAATTTTTTAGGCTTGTGCACCTTACAAACACATTAAAAATATGGCTTACAATAGTTGATAATTTTTAGAAATATTGTTATTTTTTAGTAAAATATTAATAGAGTTAGTTCTTACTATATTACTCAAATGGTTGGTTGAGTCTTTCTAATGTAAATACTGTTATTTAATATTTTATCCATATTCCTCGAATTTTATAACCACAACATCTTCATCCATACAACAAATAAAGTATATTTTTAGTCTTTACATATGTTACTAGTGTACATGTTGCTTGAAATGGAGCAATTTATTTTCAATAACTAATGGAGCAAATCATTTTCAATAACAACTTTTTTTGTAGGCCTGCATACATACACCGTGTAATTTTTATCAAAATTACCTTGGTATTTCGCGTAGCTTAAAAGCCTACATATAGTCGCTTACGGACAGAAGCCCCCAGTCAGCTACCTTTACATATTATTCACTTTGATACATTGATAGTAAGAATTTGACTCTAGCTGAATGCCCTTGTTTTACCCAATAATTCCATGTAATAATTTTAATTTCAATTTA
Source organism: Neoaliturus tenellus (assembly GCA_030545055.2). Taxonomy (NCBI): domain Eukaryota; kingdom Metazoa; phylum Arthropoda; class Insecta; order Hemiptera; family Cicadellidae; genus Neoaliturus; species Neoaliturus tenellus. The sequence goes on along the minus strand of CM061531.1, from coordinate 314,004,405 downwards.
CCATTATAAGAAATTATTAATTAGTCTCAACCTCTTACCTCCAAATTTCTAAGTGAAAACATAAGTTTTAATATGTGTAAATAGTATCATAATTTGAGTAAGAATAATTTTTTTAATATACCCGTTATAATGGCAATGAGATAGATAACGTGTCCGGCAACCAACACCGCCAACACTTATGTCACAATTAAACTTCTTTCGATACAGTTCAGCACCATTTACACTATGGATTATAAAACTACTCTATTTTCTTGATTAACCAATCATAAATATTATGGATCAATAATTAAACAAACAGTGGCGCTTCTAGCAGGTTTTCTTGTCAATAGCAACCCCCACAAAATTTAATATAGAAGGCTAAAATTAATTAAAAGATCGTATTCACTCATCGACGTTATCTAGCTATTGTTTTAAAATTAAATCAAACAGACATTGTCATGTTACTTTGATGTTAATTGTGATCTTTTATCTACATGCTTTTTTTCTGGAGGACGTTTTACGTTATTCGTCATTCCCTTATAGCTTTTTTACATATCGTTATTTTGTCTCCAGTCCCTTTGCCAAATCCTTTAATTTGGGACCACTCAGTTAATTCTATAATTTGTGAAACACTCAAATTTTAATCAAAATATTTTTCACGTGCGTAATTAATGCAGTTCGTTGACCAGGTACACTCCGCGCTTTAACATAACGTCTTTCGTGTGAATAGATAGTACTTTCGCTGATATCTGGTGTTTACTTACAGCTGTTTTACTTGAAAACCAATCAATTTCTTTACCAACGTTAATCAAATGGAAAATAAAAACCTTAAGGGCTTGTAGGGCCCTTCCTTTTAAATTGATATTTTCCAATTTACTCTAGAAACAACTTCACACCGACCTCAATCCAATGAGACAAAATCATTAAAATCGGTTGAAAACTGTGGGAGGTGTTCCTTGTACAAAAACCGTGTCGCGTATTAAATATGTATAGAAGATAGATTTTAGTTTTACTACATTTATTTTTCTTTGATTGTTCGTTTTATGAAATAATGTTCTCTCCATTTTTATATTTTTATATACTCATCAATTTTCTATTTTTGTCTACATATGTGTTAAATTATTTTTATCAATTAATAGAAATAAATCTCTGAGCAAAATTAAATGTAATTATCTACTATATCATGCCGAAGAACCGTATGGTTAACAACTCGTAGTTGATTACTCCATAACAGTAATGTTAAATAAAAACGCATTGACTCCTTAATTTGTTATAAGAAATTATTATGGTTTATAGCTCTAAATAAAGAGTTTATCAAGACGGGTGGGTTTGCAAGGGAGCGTTTTAATAACAAGTAGGCCTATAGTTTTACTCATTGGAAATAAAAGTAAGTTTTTTATTACTTTAACCAATTTTTACAGAATTTTATTAAATATTTACAAAGAATCTATAAAAAAAACACGGCAAGTTTCATTAATATCCAAACACAATTCATTCTGAACTAATCGAACAAAGAATTAAATACATATATGACAAATGGCAGAGACAAGCTTAACATTGCTCTTATAGGGGAAAAATTCCAACATATCGGCACTCTAACGCCGTCGTTTGTTTTAGGTTTTAGAAATGTCAAGTTCAATGATCAAAGGAGGAACCATTTGATGAACCTTTATTCAGTCTTCAACGAATGTGATGAGAAAATCATTTGCACTATACGTAAGATTACATTGCAATAATTAAGAAAAAACATAATAGCTGTAATTTGTATAAATTTGGTTATAAGTTAAAATACACCTGTCGCAGCAGACCTGCGCACTCAGCAAATTTCAAAAGGAAATTTTAGATTTTTTATTTCCCATACACACCATAGGAATGAGTATGTAGGTTTGCTGCCATGGGATATTGTTAAAAAGTTTTTGTTAAATGTTGATAAAATTTTGGTAAAAATGTAATAGTTAGGATAAATAAATTTAAAATGTTATCAGCAATTTTAAATTTTTCCCATATAAACCTAGGGGGGGGGGGGAAGGTTGATTATGTAGGTTTGCCGTATGTAAGCAAATATCAGTCAGACCTTACTTAGTGAATATACATATCAAATTTCAGAAAATAAACATTTAAAACAAGTATCCCTTTTTTACAACATTTTTATTTGGACTAGCTAGTTTCAACCTAAAGACCATATTCAGAGTCATCTAATTTCACCTTATTTTCTTGTATATTAATTTGAAACATTAATATGTTAAAATAAATAGGCCTATGATAAATGAAATAAATATATAAAGCATATGTATAACATTATTTTAAGTTTTTTTTTTTTAATTCATTGATTATTCCAAAGAGAGGATGTTCTTGTCGAATTTGCATTGCATTTGAAATATTTTCTGGATCTTTCTTGCAATTTAAGAGTATATACATTTCTTCTTTCACATTCAGCTTTTCTACATTTCTTTTGTATTCCAAGATTGCCAAGTTTTCTTCTAGGATTTTATATTCATGTCTGTATTTAATAGATGCTCCACAAATTTTTATCGCATTCTGGTGTTGTTTTTTATCTAAGGGCTTGTAAATGTTCTTTAACCCTCATTTTATTTTATTTTATTTCCGACGGCAACAGACATATTTACACAAGTACACAATATGTGATGATTGTGTGTTACAAAATACAAGTATTGTATTACTCTACTCTACCTTACTCTAAGTTTTGTGGTGTATGACCAATGAAGTATTGCTTACACTCAGTGCAATAACTTTTGTATATGCCAGATTTACTATATTTATCTTTCAGATTGTTTTTTATTATCTTTAAATCTGCACAAATAAGGTTGAAAGCAGTATTTTTTCCTGTAACATAATTTATGTTGGAATTTTTGAAAGTTTTTCTAACTGCTTTTCCCATCTTAGAGTTATATGATAGGCGCATATCATCATCATTTGTTTTCTTATTTTTTGGCTTATCATACTTTCAATGGTTTTATTTTTATATCTATTTTTAATACTAAATATTGTATTACTTCATTTTCTTTTTTAAAGTTGAGGCTGTCTAATGGTATATTTATTAGTATATGGATTAAAGAGTGAAATATAACCATTTTTATGCCATGGATGGTTTGCGAAGGAATTATAATGTCCGTAGTCGTTGGCTTCATATATATGTCACTAGATACCAAATTTTACCAAGGTATGTCAATAAATGAGTGAGATACACGGTTTTGTTTATTTCCCATTAGATTAACATGGGAAACCTAATTTTGGTTTTTCTCCGTAATCTGTTGAGCAATGTTAAAAATTAAAAAACTTAATTGTTTGTTTTTTAAGTTCTTTTAAATGATTTAAGTTAAAATTGCTGAATTTGAAATTAAGATCCAAAAATGCTGGAAAACCCATTTTTAACCCTTTTGAAATGATACTAAACCCCGTTTCCGTAACCCGATCATGCTAGTTCGCGAACGAAAGAAAACAGACCTGGTCTTACACTTTCATACCAAATTTCAACAATATTGGAGATCTTCTTTAAAAGTTATCGCTTTAAAGTTTGGCTTCTGGGGACATCTAAATTAAAAAGTAACTTGTTCCCGGGCTTAGGTCTTACCACGGCTACTACCGTAATAGCATATTCCCTATAGAGAAATTCACTAAAAGGTTTCAAATCGAGAAAAGGTATAAAAATGAGGAGTCTTTGGAGGTTCCATCATTCGGTTTTCGACCATTGCGGTGTGAAGATCATCTAAGCTATACGGACGGTTACATTGCAGTAATTAAAAAGGCCGTAATTTGCATTATTTTGGTTAAAACTAAAAAAAAATCTAGAGAGCAAGAAGGTATAAAAGGAGGAGTCATCGGAGACTCCATCATTCAGTCTTCAACCACTGTGGTGTGAAGATCATCTGCGCTATACGGAGAGTTACATTGCAGTATTCAAAAAGCTATAATTTGCATTATTGTGGTGAAAATTGAAAAAAAAATTATCCAGAGAAAAAGGAGTTATAAAAGGAGGAGTCATCGGAGACTCCATCATTCAGTTCTCGACCATTGTGGTGTGAGGATCATCTACGCTACACGGAAGTGTTAATTTTGGATAACCTAAAACTACAAAGTGGATTGATTCCAACAGATTGTAACGAGTTATATACGTGTTTCAGGGCATTGAAGTTTGTTTAAAATGAAGAGAAAGATCTGTGACAGATGTAAGAAGACCATATCATCAACAAACCTTTCGCGCCACATGAAAATATGTTCTAAAGAGCAACCGAACACTATTCAGCCTCAGAGACCATGTCATATCTGCGGTAAATTGATTACTCTGACAAATATAAGCCGACATCTTAATCACTGCAGAGTGAAGCAGAGAAGTAATTCCTCACCCCCCTCAAAGAAGAAACGTCTAGAAAATGAAAAACCTGATTACAACATCAAGCCTATCGCCAGTTCTTCTAAGAATATCGTCAGATCGGAACTACTCTCAATGTCTTCTTCCACATCAAACACTGAAGATCCTAAAGACGAATTACAAATTACTGAGTTAGAAAAGGCGTTTAAAAACATAATGAAAACCTATATTATTGAGAACAACCCAGGCATAAAAGATCCATTGAAGTTTCTCCAGTTGTCAGAAGGCCTACTCAGTGATAAAGTGAGAGAAAACTTGCAGGATCACAACATTAAAATCAATTTGCTCCTCTTAACCGAGTACAAAAAACCAAGTAGCAATGAAGAAGTTACGCAGGAAATGAACTTTAAAACAGAAAACAAAATCATTTTACCAACCGACAATATCAAGGAACAGCTGGGGAGCATGAAATTGAAGATTCTTAAAGAGATGGAAGAGTTTCAAACTAAAGGCTCTGGCTGGACCCTAAGTAGAATAAAAAACATTGAACTCCGAATCAATCGTTATGTTCCTCTAAGAGGCTCATCATACATTGACTTACCGAAAACTCTTAAACAGAAGAAAGCCGTCATCAATATTGAAAACAACGATGAAAAATGTTTTCTCTGGTCAGTTCTCGCAGCAGTTCATCCTGTACAGCGGGATAACCACCCTCAAAGAGTACATCATTACATTCAATATGAACACGAATTTGATGATGCTCTGCATGGAATAGAATTTCCAGTGGCTTTAAACAGCATAAAGATATTTGAAAAGCGAACTGGAATATCTATTAATGTATACAGCTTTGATGAAAAAAACGTAGTGTACCCACTTCTGGTAACCGAAGAAGAGAAGGATCGACATGTGGATTTACTTTACCTTAGGAATGAAAACAGTCCGCATTATTGTCTAATAACAAATCTAAGTAGACTAGTGCGATCACAGATTACAAAGTACAAAGGAAGAATATGGTTGTGTAAAAGATGTCTTTTACATTTTGGAACAGAAGATTTATTGAATTTTCATAAATCATATTGCAAGCAGCACAATCCAGTCAAGATTGTGATGCCTAAGAAGGGAGACACAATTAAGTTTAAGGATCACAATAGAAGTATGAGAGTGCCATTTGCATGTTATGCAGACTTTGAATGCATGCTTATCCCCTTGCAAACAACCAGTACTGAAGAAGAATATTCAACTGAATTAAACACAAAAAGTTATCAAAAACATGAAGCCATTGGGTTTTCATATTACATCGTACAAGCAGAAAATTATTATAAAAGCCCAGAAACATACTTTGGTGAAGACGCTGCTCAAGTTTTTGTAGAAATGATTCTTGAAGAGTCTAAGAAAATCAAAAGCCTTTATTCCAAAGAAGCCGCCCAACCCATGATACTTTCAAAAGAAGATCTTACAAAAATTTTAGAAGCAAGACAATGTCATATTTGTGGAAAGGAATTCACAGAAGAAAACCCTTTAGTTATGGACCATGACCACATAACGGGAAAATTCAGAGGAGCCGCACACAACAGCTGCAACTTAAACTTTAAAAAACCTTCATTTCTCCCAATATTTATCCATAATCTTTCTGGTTACGATACTCATTTATTCATAAAAATGTTTGGGTGCCATAACGTGTCTATTGATGTAATCCCAAACAGCGAAGAAAGATATATATCGTACACTGTTCATGTGCCTGGAGGTATTGATCTAAGATTTGTCGACTCAATGAAATTCATGCCTAGCAGTTTGGACTTACTAGTTAAAAACTTGTCGCCTTCTCATTTCAAGCATACATCAAAGTACTATTCTGGTGAACAGCTTCAACTCCTTTTGAGAAAAGGAGTGTACCCGTATGATGCTATGGACTCATTGGAGAAATATGAAAAAACATCTCTACCACCAAAGGCGGACTTTTACAACAAATTAACCATGTCTGATATTGAGGAAGAAGATTATCATCATGCGTGTAAGATTTGGAACGCTTTTGAAATACAAAATATGAAGGAGTATACAATGTTGTATAATAAGTCAGATGTACTGCAATTGGCTGATGTATTGGAAAATTTTCGATACCTGTGTATGCAAATTTATAACCTAGATCCTGCCTGGTACTATACAGCACCTGGACTTGCATGGAGTGCAATGCTCAAGACAACCGAGATTGAACTGGAACTACTAACAGACTATGACATGATTTTGATGATTGGAAATGGCATACGAGGAGGTTTATCGCAAGTTTCCAACCGCTATGCAGCCACCAATAATAAATACATGGAAGATTACAACAAAGAAATATCCTCATCATACCTAACATATCTTGACGCAAATAACTTATATGCATGGGCGATGTCCCAGTACATGCCATATGCAGAGTTTAAATGGGTAGAAGACGCACACCTTATTGATGTCACAGTAATTCCTGATGATTCCGAAATAGGATATATATTAGAGGTTGACATGGAGTATCCAGAAGAATTGCACGATGTGCACTCTGATCTCCCCCTAGCTCCTGAACACAGAGTTCCTCCAGGATCGAAGGAAGAAAAATTACTTGCAACGCTGTATGATAAGGAAAAATATGTCATACATCATAGAAATCTTAAACAGTACCTGTCTCTAGGATTGAAATTAAAGAAAATCCACAGAGCAATCAGTTTTAAGCAAAAAGATTGGCTTAAACCATATATAGATTTAAATACTAATATGAGAGTGAAAGCCACAAGCAATTTTGAAAAGGATTTTTTTAAACTAATGAATAATGCTGTCTTTGGAAAGTCTATGGAAAATATTCGAAATCGTGTTGACATCAGATTAGCAACGCATGAGAAACAGGTCGACAAGTGGTTAGCACAACCCAACTTTAAAAGAAGAAATATTTTTACTGAAAATTTGGCTGCAGTACACATGAAGAAGACTACATTATTCTTCAACAAAGCAATATACGTAGGAATGAGTATTTTGGATGTGTCTAAGACACTAATGTATGACTTTCACTATAACGTGATAAAAGACCGGTACCAGGATAAAGCTCAGTTACAATATACTGACACAGATAGTCTAACCTACCATCTACAGACAGAGGATTTCTACGAAGACATGAAGGAGATGATTAACTACTTTGACACGAGCGACTACCCCTCTAACCACCCCTGCTTTAGCACCACAAACAAGAAGGTTATTGGGAAATTTAAGGATGAACTCAATGGAAGAATCATGTACGAACACATAGGTTTAAGATCAAAAATGTACGCAAGCAGATCTGAGAATAATCATGTTATAAAAAAATCTAAAGGTGTTAAGAAAACAGTAGTCGAAAACTGTATCACCTTTCAAGACTATAAAGATTGCTTGAAAACACATGTTGACAAGTACTGCTCTATGAACATGATCAAAAGCTACAAACATGATCTCTTTAGCGTCAATATGAACAAAATTTCTTTGTCAGCACATGATGATAAAAGGTACATTTTAAACAATGGGATAAACACCTTACCATGGGGGCATTACAAAATCCTACAAGAAGAATTAATAGGTACTGAAGTAAATTAGGCATAATCTTATTTACTTCAATAATCTTAAAGGAACAACTGTGAAAATTATGAAAAGCAAGACCCAAGACTCCGAAAGAGACAAGAAAAAACCTAAAAAAGAAGTGAAGTGACGAAAAGAGAAGATTCAAGAAGTGGAATAAAAGAAGAAGGAAGAAAATGGAACTACACCTTCCCTGGAGAACACTTCAAAATCACTCTAAAGTAATAGATATGAAAGTAGATCAGACAGGTTTCTCAAGATATCTGATTACATAACTGTAAATATATCCTCAATATTGCACTATAATATCTAGATAATATAAATATGAGGAAAAGTTTATGTTTATTGAGATGTACAGCTATAGTGGAATATTTTGCCTAAAAACCACTTTAAAAAAAGGTGTGGCTAGGCCCGATCTTTAGGGGAACCACGTCATGGTCTAAATCCATGATAAAAGTTAACGCCATGGGGAATTACCACCTCGAAAGAGCTCTGGTCATGGGAGGAAACATTCCATGCTGTATTATTCTCAGTAAAAAACACTTCACAGCCTCACGATATATGTTTTTAACATAATTGATTTATATTTTAAGAACAGATACTGCGATACCAAGAATCTCCTGATATCCTAGTGATTTTATTGACTCATTTCCTAATCAAGTTTAACTCAAAATAAATTTGCTCACACAATCACTTTATTTACACTTAGACTGTGATTTGTTTATGTTTATAGTTAATAGCGGTTTGTACATTTTAGTTTAAAACAGTACAGTCATGGATAATATAGTAAAGTTGGGAAATTTTTCATTTAGTTTAACCGTTGACCATGTATTTAACATTAAATTCATTGATATATTTTTTTATATATTTCATAGCAGCAAATGCATTTCATATAGTATAACCATTGATCGTGTTTATTTAACATTGAAGTCATTGATTCATATTATATAGTATAGCAGTGGGGTACTTTTTAATATTATAGTATAACTAGATTAGAATATTTAACATTATAGACATAGCTGCATATCATATAGTATAGACATGAGTATATTTTATGTAGTGTAACCGTTGATTATGTATATTATAGTCATTGATGGAGAGAAATAGCCACAGGTACATTTGATATAGTATAACCGTTGATCATTTATATTTATCATTATATTCATTGTCTCCTACATTTCATATAGTATGACTGTGGATCATTAACATTATAGTCATTGATGCAGAGAATAGCTTCTAATAAATTTCATGTAGTATAAGCGTTGATCAGGGCTTATTTAACAACTAATTCCGTGATATATTTTGTATAGTATAGCGGCGAATGCATTTCATATAGTATAAGCATTGATCGCGTATATTTAACGTAAAGTCATCAATACATAATGTATAGTATAGCCTCGGGTACATTTCATATAGTATAACTAGATTAGGAATATTAAACATTATAGTCATTGATGTATATTATATAGTATAGTAGCATTTTCATTTTATAAAATTGAACCGTTGATTATGTACATTTGACATTATAGATATTGATGCAGAGAACTAGCCACAGGTACATTTCATATAGTATAACGGTTGAAAATGTATATTTATCATTATATTCATTGGCTCCTACATTTCATATAGTATGACTGTGGATCATGTATATTTAACATTTTAGTCATTGATGCAGTGAATAGCCGCTGATATATTTCATATAGTATAACCGTTGATCATGTTTATTTAACATTATATTCATTGATATATTTCGTATAGTATAGCGGCGAATGCATTTCATATAGTATAAGCGTTGATCGCGTACATTCAACGTACAGTCATCAATGCATAGTATATAATATAGCCTTGGACACATTTCATATAGTATAACTAGATTAGAAATTTTTTACATTATAGTCATTGATGTATATTATATAGTATAGAAGCATTTCATTTTGTATGGTGTAAAAGTTGATTATATACATTTTACATTATATCCATAGATACATTTTATATAGTATAGCCACAGGTAGCATATAAACATCATGTTCCTTCCCCTTACAATGGACTCGTCCACCTACTCTTCCTTCGGAAGACAACAACCGCTATTTTAAAAATGGACGTGGCCTATGTCAGCTGTCGACCAATCAGAGATGAGGGGGGCGGGGCCTATACCAGCTGTCAACCAATCAGAGAAGAGGGGGCAGGGTCTATACCAGCTGCCGACCAATCATAGAAGAGGGGCGGGGCTTATGCCAGCTCTCGACCAATCAGAGCGCGCTTCCTTAGGAAGGCGCAGAACCCCTATTTCACATCTACTCTGTATATTCAACAAAGTTAGTATGATAAAAATTACTGTCCGTAGATTATTAGTTTGGATAAATATTATGACAAAATTCCTGATATAAGGATAAGAAATTAACAAACAAAACAGCTTAAATAAGAAACAATTCAAGATAATTATTTATTAAGATGAACTCAACTTTTTAAACAAGTTTTAGGGCTTAGTTGAAGTGTTTAGGTATAAGCTTTCATAGTCTGTTATTTTAGGAATTTTTTACTGCATTGAGATTTGATCTAAAAAGATAAACTATGAATACGACCTTTCCTGTTATAAATTGTAGGTGATATATTTAATGAATTCATAAATATGTTTTAAAAGCGATTTCACGTTCATAAAATGTTTTTAATTGTAACATCAATGATTAGTAAAATAAATTAATTACAAATAATACACCACATAACTTAATAAATAAACAATAAAAATTAGCTCGAACCAATTGATTTAAATCGACTGAAATAAAATAAAATAAAATAAATCAAAGGTAAAAAATATTATTGTATATGACTCACTATGGCATTACATTTACATTCATTCCACGTGCAGGTGGAAGAAAAAAACTCCAAAGGACAATATACGATAAAACCACGGTAATTTCGTATAAACTACGGTTGACCTCAGTGTTTTAGTTTATATACCTTACCCTCTGTTTTGCCGGCATCACTATCTACAGTAGCGAATTTATTTTAGCTACACAATAAACACAAAACTAATATATCAACTTTTTAAAATGTATTTTTATTATTTCAATGTTTCGATCCAAAAAAGTGTTTAAATATGTAAGTACACCCAGACATGAATGAAATCATAAGTTTAAACTGTTTTCTACCTCTCACCTTACTGAATTAAAGTTAAAATGATTTATGTAGTATTAAATAGGGTCAAAGAGAATGATTTTTTTCCCTTTATTATCATTATTTTAACAATCCTTGACCACACGTTTTGTTTAGTGAAAAAAATAAACATCAATCGAAAAAGAATTTAACTAGAACTAAAAATTTCCAACACATTTATTTATATAAATAGTAAAATTTAAGTTCCACTTGAAATTTTCTAATCTTATTCAATTTATATTCAGTTGCAAATTTACTTCATTTCATTTAGGTAACCAAACCTAAAATAAATCACTATAATCCAGTTAGGAGCGTTAAAAAGTAAAGGGAAAGAGTTCAGAGTTTATAATCAGTTGTAGAGCTTACTTTATCTGCCCAATCGGCAATAATATACCTATGTTTCTGCTGTATTTGAAATCATTATAGCTTCTCTTGATTACTTTTCATTGCAGCATATTGCAGTTTTTAATTTTATCTAAGATATTTATTTTAGTATTAAGAATACCTTATTAAATGATTATAAAATAAGTTTGTAAAATCGCATTATCAACCAACTCTTATAATAATTTGTTTACATAAAACCCAAGCCAATAGTTAATTTCAAAAAATTATTGTGCAAATGAAATATCAAGTATTTTTTAATGTTAGTGTAGTTAAAATAAACAAATACATATATTTCTTTTAATACTATCGATATATCACCCTTTTTAATTGCAATTCCTTGTTCCTCAATAAACTTAACTACGGTTTAAGTATGTTTTACGATTCTGAAATGAAGTAGTTAATAAATGTTTACAATAATAATCATGATTTTAACAAAGAAAATACACGATTTCAGTCGGAAAAGAACAGCCAGGCCATTCTCTTGAGTTTAGAAAAGCTAAGTTAAAGAAACAATGCATTTACAGAGTGGCCATGGGGGAAAAAGTTTTAATCGGGTTAACAAGGCAACTTGGGACTAATAAACACTTCTGGGAATTAGAGGAAATATAAGAAACTATTACAACTAGTGGTAGTGAATTATTCAACTGTTCGACTAAATATAACAAAATGCCTTTTTTAGCCTTTGTTATGCCTTTATGCCTTTGTTAGCTACTGTTATGAGTAGCTATTATGGAGTACTACTAATATAGTAAAACTGGCTGGGTAGCTGAGTGGTTATAGTGCTCGCCTTTGAATCCAAAGGTTGCCGGTTCGATCCTGAGGAAAGTTAGTAGCTTTTTAAAGGATCGATTTCGGACCCAGTTGCCATTTGTCATTGGGCTATTAATTAATGATGCTTTCTAACAACTGGTCGATGTTAGATAGTAACAAGACTGGGGTTTGGACCGTTCCCCGTCAAAACGTTAAAAAATGCCTCTGGCGTGGATACACACAAAATACAAAAATACAAAAAAATATTTGTTCACATTAAAATTGTATTACTTTAATGTATAGGCTAAACATGTTTAAACACTTGTACTTTTATACATGTAAAAGTTTTTGAATAAGAACTATTCGAACTCGTTATTATAAATGGGTTTGCAAGCTAGATTTCCAAAAGTACTAAAAATAGCATAGCTATCAAAATGTTTCCTTGGACAGAAAAATGTATAAGAAAATTGATTAGTTTATTTAAACCGATATCAATCAGCTTTTGTCTTAAAGTATTAGTGGCACAAACACTTTTAATACTGCTCAACAAATAAAGCTAATTTACTTATGAAACCATAATACTTTTCAGCTAGATTCAATATTTAAATAATCATTCCTTGAACCATTACACTGTCAGATGAATTGAGAAAGTTAAAGTTTCAGCTCTTGTTATTTCCTGGGTGTAATAGCTAGCTAATTGGAGCAAACATCAACTTCTATATTGTAAGACAAACAAAACGTTGTTCTGTTCTGCTGGTGCTCATTTTGCTTCATTGGTAAATGTTGACTTTGTAACAACAGCTCGTCCGCACCAGGTAACTTGCTTTGTTCTTTTAAAAGTATTGTTTGATATTTCTTGTATATTTTGCCCAGATTAATCTCGATTGTGCTCTATAATTTTACGAATTTAACTTTTTTTGAGTACCCCATGACTAAAAAAAGAAATAAAATAATTTATGCAAGACTACTATATAATTGGACATTGAAATTGATGAAATCGTTGTCCTTCTAATTTATTGAAACACAGGTTTGTACAAAAAAGTTACAAAAAATACACAATATCTTAATTACATATAAGTGTAACAAATATTCACAATAAAGGGTGTTTATGAAAGAATGCCGGGATTGTCATTGGGCACTACTTAAAATGATTTAAAGATACTTAAACGATTACAATGTTAAATTGAAGAGGAAAAACGAAGTTTTCTTTTTTTTTTATTTCTTAACATGTTTTAATGAGAGCTCCAATTGGTGCTCTACAGCATATTGCCAATCTTGCTGATTATTGCCAAGTATTTTGCAGGTTATACCTTGAGTTACATTTATGATCGCTGATGAGATTAGCTCTCACAGATGTCTCAAGTTCTTTATGCAACTAAATAAAATGTCCAAAACGGTCAAATCACAACTCCTGCTAGGCCATCAGGTTATATTCGGTTGCCTATTTAAACGTTTGGAAATCTGAGTCTTAGCATCACGTTTAATTCCTAAATCAATATTAACGTTTGGCCCCGTGCAATACGATAAACAATATGAAATTCAGATTGATTCAGAAGTAAAACCGTTTACTTATCTTGACATTGCTTTAAGTATTGTCAAGATATGACTTGTTGGCCACTGTGGTGGTTAAGGGGGGGGGAGGGGAAATTTACACAAAAAACCTACCGGTAAATTGGTTAACTAAGGAATAAAACCAAACTTCGATTGTACTATTCTACATGAAAACATTTTGCTAAAAAAGTACACAATTATCTTTGTTTACAAACCAGCTAGCCTAGTTCAATGTAGAAAAAGACATCTGACTGCAAAATAAAAGAAAACAACGTAGAGATGTTGTATGTTTTTGGTTTTGTAGATAGCTAATATGGTAGAATAAAAAATATATTTTGACCAATGTCATGCGTCTGCTTCTCTTAACCCTACATCCCCCTTTCTGGCCAACAAGTCATCCCCAGACAATAGTACATGTTCAAATCCCAGCATTGTTTATAAACACACTGTATATATAACTTCAATGTAAAGAATAAAATTACGAAACTGAAATGTATGTTCAACAATTATCTTAAATGAAAACACTAAAATAAATATTTTAGGAAAGGAAATTACATTACAAATTGTTTGAAGTGAATATCCACGAAGCGAATCGTTATATTCTGTCTGTGGAATACAAGAAGCGGAATATCTGGGACCAGCGTCCTTAGTATCCCGCTCACGTCCCACCCCCAAGGGTAAACTGATATCTTCCATGTCAGCGCTGACAAAAAAATATGCCTTTGTTTTTGGTTTGCTGGGTTATATTGATTTTTTGCTCATTGTATTTCAAATATATTTATTTTCATATTTTTTGCATAGTTATTCTTATTTATACCTTATGCCGTGCGGAAGAATTACTTTAGAAATTTTAAAAATAAAACTGTTTTCTTGCAGGAGAACTTCTTTGTAGCCATTCATCGTCATCGCCGTCAATTGCAGGCAATATTTAAAATTGGAAAAATATTAATGGAAACTTTTTTGGGTATAATGAGGTTTTAATAATGAACAAATATAATTTAACCTACCTATATAACATAAATCGTATTTAAAAAAAATTATTTAAGTAAGATTTATGATAAATATTTTAAATAAAAAATAAGGTACTTGCAATTAAAAACAGTTTATCAATGTTAAAAATGTGTGCTGTAATATTGCAGTTTTTATACATATTGTATATACTACTGGTTAGGTACTCTGCTCATGGTTTCCCACCTCAAATGTTTTACGTTGTGCATTGCGTTGAGCGTTGAATTTGAGTTTTGGGACTTCATCCCCCCATGTAATCATAACTTGGACCCCCAAGGGCCGGGCGACATTTGCTGAGTTAACAGTTAGGTTCACTCTAACCTTTCAAAGGCTCTTCTATGAGCAATGTCAAAGTCCAATCCTGGCTTGATTTAAACTGTTCTGTAAATTGTTAAATTTTATGGGGATTTAGGTTGATTTATAATTGCTCATTTAATAACTATTCAATGTTACATATCTAGCTAATATTTCAATTGTAAAACAAGATAGTACGGTACCATTACGATATATACTGTACAACATAAATTACGGAACAATATTTTGTTTACTCATTTAATTAGTTCTCCGATGGAAATGGTGGAGAAAACATAACAACTAGTCTTCTTGAAACAAAGAAAATGCTTATTTAGCAGTCTTTTCAAAAGAAGTTATGATTTTTACCCATGATGATATCAAAATCAACAAGTTGCAAAAAAAAATGGTACTAATATGATACAACTCTCTTAACCTGTGCGTAATTTTAGAATAACTATTTCCTATGTAGCTTTTAATTGTTACATGTTCTTATTTTATTTAATTCATAAAGACGAACAAATTTAAAACCCAGCGTGATATATAACGACGACGTCAAGTCCAAAACAACAGTTCACAAACTACCATTTTAATTTGTTTCCAGCTGATCTACGAGTGTGATTACTTTCCTATTTTATGCGCAATAATCTCTCCCGGCAATCATAAGCTATCAATATTTTTTCATCTTGTAGGTGACAGAATGTTATTTTCAAAGTCATTTAAATGTATTTTTAAAGTTACTATTATTATTACGAATAAAAAAAATGCCTATAAGTTGTTTTGTAAACAATTTGATTCAAACAAAAATACTTTTGGTTACACTGTTAAAAACGTTCAAATCGCGTGATTTAAAAAATGCTTCAATTTCTTAATTTATATATAGATCTAAAATTTCCCTTGAATATTTTTAAACATATACTTTAACAGTATAGTGGCTATTTTCCTATTAAGATGGAATCTACTTGAAGAAAGGAATAAAGTCCTAATATATATCCCTATCTTATAAATAATTTTTAATTACATATAAATTAATCGTGTTTTAGTGTTACCTCAACTGTAGTTTGTAAACATATAAATTAAATGTAACTAATATTATTCTCGATGCAAAATTCATCTCAGTAAATTCACTTCAATCCGCCGAGACCGGCGCCAACCAGACGGCAACTTGATACAAAAAATGTACCGTGATCAGATGTACAACGCTGGGAGGACGGACGGCACGCACGTTCTCACGCCATGTAGCAATTCTTAGAATAATCATGCAAGAAATATAAATCGACTTACCGATCAGCAATCAGCGGCAAAGATGGCGGCTTGATGACGAAGTATTCAATCGCCAATAGGGAATAAGGAAGAGGTGGTAATTGAAAGATAATTGGCTGGGAGGCGTGGACAATCGGAAACGGGGATGAAATAAAAAAGTAGTGGGGACAAAAATTGGAACTTAGGAGCGGAGGAAATTATCAGTCTTCAAGGAGCACAGGATAGAAGAAGTCAGGGGAAAAGGGTTGGTCTGGGCTCTAAACGGAGTAGGAGCCAGGAAGCCAACTGGATCGGTATAGAACGCCACCAGTGACGACCCGACTCCAAGACCAGCGCCACAGCTCCAGACCCTCCAGAGAAGGAAGACGGACCAAGCAGGTCCAGGGATCCCAAGGAAGGAAGACGGCCAAGCAGCTCCAAGGACCCCCCAAAGAAGGACGACGGGCCAGCAGCTCCAAGGACCCCCCAAAGAAGGACGACGGGCCAGCAGCTCCAAGGACCCTCCAGAGAAGGAAGACGGGCCAGCAGCTCAAGGAGTCCCAAAGAAGGAAGACAGCCAAGCAGCACCAAGCACCGCCCACAGAAGGAAGACGGACCAGCTCCGAGGCCCGGGGACGAGGACTCCACCGCACCGACGACCACTCGCGCGCCCACGAGGAGAACGGTGGAGCACAGCCGAGGGACCGCACCGACCGACACCGTACCGGCAACGAAACCGACGGACGGCGGAAGAAAGGTCTACTCCAGGGGTATGTCGAATCACTCTCAGTCAGGTGCACAGCATTAGGCCCCGAACGTTTAAATTTAAATAATAGATAGAGCATTTCTAGACTCCCTTTAGTTAAATAAATAAATAAATAACGAAAGCCATGAGCCCAAAAGCGAACAGCAAGCATAAATGAAGTAATCAGATATCAAGAATAAAGTTATACGTAGTAAAGGAATAAATAAGTAAATAAATAATTGTATATAAAGTAATAGATAAAATTAATTAAACCCCCTGCTTAGAGAACGAAGTAAAACCCCAAAGTAGGAACTGTATTCAAGCACGGCCAATCAAAGTATTAAATAATCTATTCCTTTCAACATTTGTAAATATTAGAGGCTAAGACATGATTTCATTTTTAGGGTAATTTGTATAGTAACTTTGTTTGTGGAATTGAATTCTTAAAAGCCCAAGTTTGATTTAACGATATCATTGTTTGTTTTATTGCTGTAAATAATTAATGGTCAATTAACTTATGAGTTAAATATCCTCAGTGACACTCACACATCGGACGCTCCAGTTGCGCGCGAAGTAATTTACCGAACTCTTACTTCATGAGTGTTGAGTAAACGAAGAACTAGCCCCAGTAGTTGGGTGGACTCTAATTCATGTAAATACATTTCGCTCACTGCAATTGAAGGGCATAATCATATGTTTCACCTGTGCACCATGTTAGTTTAGTTATAGTTGTGTTATTAAAGTCTGTTTAATTGCTTGACCTGAGTTGATTCAATTGCCTTCCTGATACTCTCACATTACTGTCAAGCGAGTCAAACTTATTTCAGCAGTGTATTTGTAACAGAGCTCACGCTACCCAGGCGAAAGCTTTATATGGTGGAGGCGCCGGGTAGCGTGAGCTCTGTTACAAATACACTGCTGAAATAAGTTTGACTCGCTTGACAGTAATGTGAGAGTCAAATGTGAGCAAAATCAAATGTGAGTAATGTGAGCTTCAAAAATTTACCGAATAATTACTGATTAGCTTAAGATTCATTGACTAGGGCCCAGTCATGAGTATTAAGGGATTCGGTAGCTATAAATTCTGACTAAAAGCTAAAATAAAAGTACAAATTCTCATATTAATGTATAAACGCATTCTCTTAAGAGAGTAAATGCTAAGCGCGCAAGCATTACTTTCTGACAGAAAAATGTAATTACTGAACGAAGTAACCAATACATTTTGGATGTAGGACGAAAATACCATGAACAGATAAACTAACATACACTCTTGAAATTGAAATCACAAAATTATTATTATTATTATAACACTAACACGAAATTTGTGGTTCAGATCTGAATGGCTGTATGGAAAGAACATAACACCAGGATGGCTTCACACCTGTTACTCGCCACGATAACAATATTGCTTTGCAACGGAACACAAGCAACTCAAGAGTCCGACAGCTACCAATTCTTCAGCGGCTTACATTTCGAACGCCAAACAGCTCTAATCCCTTACGAAGCATCGATTCCATTAATCTTAACGACAAAATTAAACCAAAAACCAACGTTCCCAAAATACCAAAATATAACAGGAAAATGTAGCTTGAATAGAAATAACACATCTACGCAGTGCGAACTACAGAGAAATCTAGTGAAACTCCAATCATTAATTATATCAGTCATTGAAAACCAAAGCCATGACCTATCGCTTAGTAATGTAACAAACACAAGAGGAAAACGGGGACTAACATTCTTAAAAGACTTCTTTCAATGGTGCTGTGACTTAGCCTCCACTAACGAAGTTGCGGGCATCTATGACAATCAAAAAAATCTTGAACAACACACCAATGAAATTATTAACTCCGTAGGAAATCAATATAAGGACCTAGTTAGAACAACACATAATCTGAATAATTTCTCACAGAATGTCGCACAACTAGCGGACAGAGTGCATACAACATTTTCAATCGCACAGCAAGAATTCAGCGAGAGCCAATACACAACATCAGAAATAATCATTAAGCAAATTTACTCTCTAACACAACAAACATGGACATACATATTGTACAATTACCAGCAACAGAACGAGAGAGACATCCTAGGAAAATGCCATTCAAATCAAATTTCAGACAGCTTAATCAAACCCAAGAAACTATTAACTCATCTCACCGAATTACAAACGAATGCCTTCGAGAAGAATTTAAGACTAGCCATACCGATCGACAAAATACTGCTGTACTACAAATTACCAATTACTCAATGTACTTTACTTAACGACACATTACTTATAAAGATTAACATACCACTGATGCCAAAGAACATTCTCTACAAACAATATAAAACGATAATATCTCCAGTACTTTGGGGAACAGACATTTGCTCCTTACAAATAAAAGGAAAATTTGTGTTCACGAACGAACACCTCACAAAAGTAATTACCAGTGAAGATAAACACTGCAATGAAGAAACATATCCCTTATGTCTCTTACCCCGACAAACTCTCCCAACAAGGGAACAAAAATGCTTACATTTCATTTTAAACAATGTAAATATAGAAACACTACAACAACATTGCCACTATGTTTGCCAAACAGCCCCAGAATATCCAATAGTTACTAAATTATTGCCAAATAAATACCTGATTACCAATATTAAAGAAAATATGACACTCAGGTGCGACAACGGGAAATCAACCCACCAAATCACTCCCATCACGGCAGGAACATTACTAGTAAATATCCCTTGTGACTGTGAGTTACTCAGCGAAGACGAAATACTAATAACCCAGTTACACCCGTGTGATTCCCAGGACGACATTAGAAAGAAAATTATAAACCTAATCCCAGTAACTTGGTCTAAATTACAATCAATTAAATTATACCCAATGGAATCGGGAGTGACACACGAATTCAAAAATTTAACCGAAATTTTAAACACAAATTGGACATTTCGGAACCCAACCTTTAAGGTTACAGAAATGAAAAAAATCCAACAA
The DNA here is from genome assembly GCA_030545055.2 of Neoaliturus tenellus. Classification (NCBI taxonomy): domain Eukaryota; kingdom Metazoa; phylum Arthropoda; class Insecta; order Hemiptera; family Cicadellidae; genus Neoaliturus; species Neoaliturus tenellus. The sequence continues at coordinate 313,984,416 of CM061531.1, read as the reverse complement.
GTAAAATTACTACACGATGAATATGAAATATTTAATGACACGAGACTCCTGATGTACATCCTAATAGCATGGTTAGCCATAGTCACCATCGCTATAGTAATATTAGCATACTGCATCCACATCCAGGAAATAAAACGAAAAATGACAGTGCCACCCAGAGACTTTACGCAGTAAAATCAGTTAAGTGGGCAATTAAAAACAAAATTATGGAGCGATCGGTGGAATATCGCTCAATCGCCGTGGGGGAATGTAAACATATAAATTAAATGTAACTAATATTATTCTCGATGCAAAATTCATCTCAGTAAATTCACTTCAATCCGCCGAGACCGGCGCCAACCAGACGGCAACTTGATACAAAAAATGTACCGTGATCAGATGTACAACGCTGGGAGGACGGACGGCACGCACGTTCTCACGCCATGTAGCAATTCTTAGAATAATCATGCAAGAAATATAAATCGACTTACCGATCAGCAATCAGCGGCAAAGATGGCGGCTTGATGACGAAGTATTCAATCGCCAATAGGGAATAAGGAAGAGGTGGTAATTGAAAGATAATTGGCTGGGAGGCGTGGACAATCGGAAACGGGGATGAAATAAAAAAGTAGTGGGGACAAAAATTGGAACTTAGGAGCGGAGGAAATTATCAGTCTTCAAGGAGCACAGGATAGAAGAAGTCAGGGGAAAAGGGTTGGTCTGGGCTCTAAACGGAGTAGGAGCCAGGAAGCCAACTGGATCGGTATAGAACGCCACCAGTGACGACCCGACTCCAAGACCAGCGCCACAGCTCCAGACCCTCCAGAGAAGGAAGACGGACCAAGCAGGTCCAGGGATCCCAAGGAAGGAAGACGGCCAAGCAGCTCCAAGGACCCCCCAAAGAAGGACGACGGGCCAGCAGCTCCAAGGACCCCCCAAAGAAGGACGACGGGCCAGCAGCTCCAAGGACCCTCCAGAGAAGGAAGACGGGCCAGCAGCTCAAGGAGTCCCAAAGAAGGAAGACAGCCAAGCAGCACCAAGGACCGCCCACAGAAGGAAGACGGACCAGCTCCGAGGCCCGGGGACGAGGACTCCACCGCACCGACGACCACTCGCGCGCCCACGAGGAGAACGGCGGAGCACAGCCGAGGGACCGCACCGACCGACACCGTACCGGCAACGAAACCGACGGACGGCGGAAGAAAGGTCTACTCCAGGGGTATGTCGAATCACTCTCAGTCAGGTGCACAGCATTAGGCCCCGAACGTTTAAATTTAAATAATAGATAGAGCATTTCTAGACTCCCTTTAGTTGAATAAATAAATAAATAACGAAAGCCATGAGCCCAAAAGCGAACAGCAAGCATAAATGAAGTAATCAGATATCAAGAATAAAGTTATACGTAGTAAAGGAATAAAAAATAAATAAATAATTGTATATAAAGTAATAGATAAAATTAATTAAACCCCCTGCTTAGAGAACGAAGTAAAACCCCAAAGTAGGAACTGTATTCAAGCACGGCCAATCAAAGTATTAAATAATCTATTCCTTTCAACATTTGTAAATATTAGAGGCTAAGACATGATTTCATTTTTAGGGTAATTTGTATAGTAACTTTGTTTGTGGAATTGAATTCTTAAAAGCCCAAGTTTGATTTAACGATATCATTGTTTGTTTTATTGCTGTAAATAATTAATGGTCAATTAACTTATGAGTTAAATATCCTCAGTGACACTCACACATCGGACGCTCCAGTTGCGCGCGAAGTAATTTACCGAACTCTTACTTCATGAGTGTTGAGTAAACGAAGAACTAGCCCCAGTAGTTGGGTGGACTCTAATTCATGTAAATACATTTCGCTCACTGCAATTGAAGGGCATAATCATATGTTTCACCTGTGCACCATGTTAGTTTAGTTATAGTTGTGTTATTAAAGTCTGTTTAATTGCTTGACCTGAGTTGATTCAATTGCCTTCCTGATACTCTCACATTACTGTCAAGCGAGTCAAACTTATTTCAGCAGTGTATTTGTAACAGAGCTCACGCTACCCAGGCGAAAGCTTTATAAGTTAATTATAAGGTGTTTAACATAACTATTTTTGTGAGTCCGTGTTTCTGAAATCTTTCAAAACTAATTTTAGCTTTGGATGAAATTAATTTAGAATGTGTTGGATTGGGTCCATTTTCATTACATCACTAATAATTTGATCGTCAAAACGGGGTTCGTTAGATTAAAAAAAACTTTTGTTTTGCCTTTGGTTATAAATTGTCTTGAAATTGTATTTATCTGAAACATTTCTGAACATGATATTTTTTATAAACTATAATCGCACAGCAAAATATTATTATTGACTTCCCATTTCGCACCAGTTATCCAAGAATGCATTAAATTAAATCACGCTTGTACATAATTACTATCATGATGGCTTGTGCGCAAAGAATTCTTATACTCAAACGCTAATTTATAAACCCTGTTCTACTTGTTAACAATGGTTTAGTGTAAAACGACTTTGTATGGTAAAATAATTTATAGCGCCAAGTCGAGGGTAGCCGGGGCCTGTCTATGAAAATTTTATACTTACCTAACTAGTGTGGTCTTAGGTTACGCTCCGGCGCTCCTACTTTCTGTTCATGCACTGGGTCATAGCATGGCTGGAAATAAAAAAGATACAAAATTTAAATTTGCATTAAAATATATTTTCTCAAGCCTGGTATAGTAAACACAGAATACTGTGTTCTTAAGAAAATTAATCGAATAATATTAAAATATTTTTTGAATGATGTAAAAATTTAAACTATAAAATTATTATATTAAAATTGAACAATGTCTTAATTTTTAATACCATGCATACTTAATTATGTATTGCTAATCCCCTATGAAAAAAAATATACCAGATTAACGTGGTTTTACATTTGAGTTCTCCAACAACTCTAATTGTATTGATATAAATCCTTAAATTTTTAAGACAGTAAAATAAACAAATACATTTAACATTATTAATTTTTGTACTGAATCATAAATTTAAATGCAAGTGTTCAATACATACCTTTGTAATGATGATGCATAATGTAGAAAAATATCATTGGTATTTTTAACACATTCTATTTCTACGTGATAAAAATAAAAACGAAATTGAATATTTGAATGTAAAATATAAAAACTTCTTCTTACAAGAAACACCGAACACATTTCAGTAGTGTTTCCTGAGGCAACAGTAGGAGATATCTGTATACACTTGGGCATTATACGTGCATCGGCTTCCAAACAATTCCTTTTAAAACTAACCATGACAACTTAACGTGTCTTACTGAGTAATTCATAAATAAATTTTATAAATCCATTCTATTATATATTTATAAATAATAGGTTTTAATCAATGCTTGAGATTTCTGTTTTCTTCTTGACCACATGATATCTCATTAAACTATTCACTAGGGAAAGTAAAATTTTTCCCCTGTACTAAATAACCATCTTTATTCCTTAACCTATTCAATGGAATGAAATAGAAAGAAAATGCTATTAATTTTAGTTTCAACTTAAACCATGAAATTTTTAATAACTTGTCATGACTCAATGTATTTTTCATGTCTAAAAATCTTCAAAAATTTTTACTTCTAGAAATCGTAACTGTAAATATGAATTAAACTATTTAATAGAAACATCGATTATATATTGGAGTTATAGTTAAGATTTTTTTCATTTATCCAATTAACAAATCTTTCAATGAAATCTCCCCAAAAGCCACTCTTCAACAAAATATTGTTAAGGTATAATACAACTAGACATTGTAAGAGCATTTTTTTATATTTTTTAATGCTTTGAACATTAGTAATTTAAAAATAATTTTGAGAGGCTTATATTTTCTTGTTATATATAATAAATTTAGATACATAAGACCAAAATTATATCGTAACTTTGTCAAAGAATCAAAACGCGAAAGAATAATGTTGTAGATATATAAAAGTAACAAACCTTTGTATTTGACATAAATGTCGTTATTACGAAACTGTGTACGTTTTAACAGTGTTTATGGCATGGTCCATGTGATGTTATATGTTTTTGTGTCTTATAAGTTATTATGGCATACTATATTAAAAGAATGCCAGCGCTCCAACCGAAATCCTAATGTTCACGCATCGAACGGATCCAAACTAGCCCAAAGCTGAATAGCAGGTACTAATTCAGCGTGAGTTACGGCCATTCAGGGACATTTGCCTCTGGTATGGAATGTAAATGGCTTCATTTGGGTTGTAACACTAAAACAATTCCGTTTATCACAACGCAAAAGATTACCCTATAGAGGTAAGCGGCAATAATGACATGTTCTGATACCTGAACGCAAAAATGAAAGTATATACCTTGACTACCTAAATTTTCAATATTTATTTTAAACTATGACACATAACTTACTTAATTTGTACATTTTATCATTTCAGTCATTAAAAAATTGATCTAGATATATTTCTATTGTGTAAATTAAAATGGTATAGGACCAAATAAAACGATATGACGATGCCAAAAGTTCTTTACTCTTAATTACTCGTACGAGGTCAATTTAAATATAACTCGCATATTATTTTGACCATATAAAATCCAAATAATTCTGTTGACCTTAGAGAGTCATCCACATTTCCATAAAGATTATGGTTGGACTTCATGAGAATTTAATATCTACAGGTTTAGTGGGATTTCTATAAAAGTAAAAATTGGTGTTAAACAGAATGATATAGTTTTAAGAGTTTGTATCTACGGTCTAACTTGTTTTTTTTTGTTTTTTTTTTGTTTTTTTTTGGTCTACAAATACTTATTGATTTTAGTTATTGTTATTAAAACAAAAATAAAGCATTACATCAATGTAATCTTTGTTTTTCAATCTGAATCAACTGCTTATATAATTAATTATAACTATACGACCATGTTTAATATTTTATTTTTTTATAATTTTACGTCTTATATTTTATTTAGTTAGAAACCGACCTAACATTCATGAATTTCAAGAAATACTTACAGTTTTATTTTTATGCACAATTACCTTAATAATGCTATCCCAATAATACTAATAAGGCCTATACAAGAGGATAAAAGGACAAAATTTCGTTATAGTTAGTTTGTTATAAACGAGCATAAAATATCATCCACTGGTACGTTGTTTAGTTTTATATCCTAGTTTACTTTAATAAATTAATCAAGTAAACATAATTTAAGATGGTGAGTATAGTTTTCATCCTAGACTCAGAATATTTTTTGAATTGTTCTTAGTTTTGTGTTGTCTTCTTTTTACCATAGCTTATTATAACTATCTTAAATTACTTTCTGATTTTTATATATCAAAACAACCCAAAAGATTGAGAGCGATGGTATGGAGTCAGGTGAAGAGGGATTTGTTGAAGTGGAAAACACGGAATGAACTTTTTGAGAGCATTTGGAGTCTCTTTACGTGCTTATGTAGGCTTACGTTGTGAACGGTGAACGGTATAACAAAAATTATCATATAAGAAGTAAATACTTTTAAATGTATAGTTTATACTCTATTCTGTGACAATGTTTCGAATTCTTGTAACAATGCTTACAATGTCTAAAGACTAATAACAATGATAATTACTTATCAATTTAAAGTGCTCCCCTGTTTATGGATTCGGTTATAAAAAATGATTGGAAGAATAAAATCTATATATTTAGAGCACTAATTAACTTTGATAAAGGTATTCTCTGAAAAACGTTTTTCGATCTACAAATACGCAAACTTATCTTGAAAACTTGATTACCTATATATACCCATTTGTTTATATATTCAAAGCTCATATTGCACAATAGTATAATCACGTCAATAATAGAATTAAAAATATAGTGATAATAATAATAATAATAGAATTAATATACATTTAGAACTAAAGATAATAAAAATTACACTTCTGATTTCAATAACATCTCAATTTTATGCCATTTTCTTCCTTAAAAAACATAATGAACTAATTACGTTATAAGTTTTTACAATAAAGAGTTAAACTGAGAATTACTGTTTTCGAACACATACTTGTCTAGCAATATTTTGTACATATATTAAGCTGTTACTACAAAATATTCCTTCTTATTTCGTTAGAGAATCATGTTAGAAAATTATTTCAGAGAAATTATCATGTAATTTAGAGAAGACTTTAGAGAATATTGAGGAACTATAATTATTGAGCTTAGATTCGTAAAAACAACTTTAATTATTTTGAAGGCAAATAACTAACTAATGACCGGTTCCATCGTTACTGGTATATCTCTTTGCGTTTATGTGGTGCTGTGGGTGACTGTTCTTACACAAAATCAATTACCTTATTAGGAATAAAATAATATTGTAAATTTATAATTAGTTTAACATAAAAAGGATGTATTCGAAAACTGAGAAAATGCAAAAAAGATTAACAAGATATATTTGTTGAAGTAAATACAATAATTTTGATTTTTATAAGGATTTGTTAATGTGTGTAGTAAACAGTTAATAGCGTACTGCACTTACACCCTAAAAGGTCTATAAATTTTTAATTTGGAACAAAATTTCTTTCAATATTCTCTCATTTTTGTATGCTAATTTACAGCAATAATAAAAAAGTTCGCTAGGAAAATTAACAAATAAAATTAACTAATAAACCACTACTCAAACAAACACAGACGACGGAGTGTTTTTCTTGGCTTGCGTTATTTAAATAGTTATTGAGTGTCATAGTATGTAGTAAAATGGATTTGTATAATATTGACTAATGTATTTGAAGATGTGGAAACTATAGAACGTTAATATAGTTTCAGTTAAAAAATAGTTTTAAGAAACAATGATGAAAACATTTTATTGTTTAGGAGAGTTAAACCAAGACACATATTAGGGCATCAATCTCGTTGAGGTTGGGCTGGCCAAGTGATCCATCAGTGGCTGGGTTTAGGCCTGCTGCAGCCTTGTGGCTTAGCTTCCCTCTGGGTTCAGAAGCATTATTAAACGTAATACACGAGTATGTGGTTTATGCAAGTTTTTGTTGATTGCACGCATAAAAATATACATCCGTGCAAACTATATCCATCATTTGGTAATTAAATAGTGATATAATCATAACATAGCTAAATGAGGGCAAAATAACGAGGGAATATTTATACTTGATAGCAAAACATTTTAAAGGCAAATTACATAAAAATGTGGGTTTTTAGTTTGATATTTACATATCTAAATTATTTCACTGCATTTAGTTATGGCTCGTCCATTCGATTCTTTCGATCTTATTATTTGACTCATTTAACACCATTCCGTGAATATCTTACAGTATAAAAAGTTTTCAATTTTTATGTAGAGTATTAACTTGAGCTTTTACTGACCATGTTCTAAGTGGAAAAAGGCTCCAATTCTGGATTACGATAAACTTTTATATATTTACTTCTTAAATTAAATTAATTATTCATTGAGAAAATACCAAGCTTTTTACTTACCAAAATCAGTATATGCAAAATAATGTGTTTAAATGGTGATATCACAATTCACAGTTTTTCTGTTTAAAATTTTATTATTCAGGCCTTTATTAACAATTGGATGTTAATTAGCCTCAAACGCTTTAAATCTGGTTGTTCAGCAAGAAGATTGTTCTCGCTGTTGCTATAGCAGATATAGATGTAGGATATCATGTAGGGAAGAGTTATTTATGGAACGTTGTCTTTTGGGGGCGAAGGTAGTTAGGTTGGCGCCAGGGGGATGAAGCGACTCGACTAGCCTCTTGGTATTAGCATGGAAATAAGAGCAATTAAGATTCTATTGTGCACGTTAGTTTAGTTGTTAAGTTTTTATTACAATTCATTTTTATTTTAACTTTTATAAAATACTTTGGTATTTTATGCCATTTTATCAGCATTACATTTTAATTTTGTCATTGTGGTCGTAGAATAGTTTAAAAAATACTGTATGCCAAAATTTATTTTAGCTATACTAACTTACTAAGAACCTTTGTACTTAAATTAAACTGTTTATTTTGATTGAATACCACAATATCGATTGAATAATACCATATCTTACTTTATAATTTCTCAGTTATAAATTAAAAACCGTTGCTTTAAACACAATATTCCATTTTTAATTCAAGTATTTAGAAATGTGTAGGCTAATATATTTGATAATCGCTTTAATAACACTGTAACCTTTTATTAATGCTTTGTTGTTACAATTTAAAATTAATACCACCAATATTTTTTAAATAATTTTTAAATAAGTTTTTATATTTGTATTTGAGAAACATCATCTCAGTTTCTCTTTTTCTATCTCTAGAATGAAGTAATTTACTTGGTACTTGTTTTAAAACCAGATCATTTCAGTTAGTTATCATTTTGACATCCTCTCTTTTATCATTTGATATTTATTAATAATTCCTTTAACCACAATTCCCGAACCAAACCAGTTGGAAGTGCCTACATCAAGATTAACTCGATGGAAACTAACCAGACATCTTCTCGAATCTTTTTGGAAGAGGTGGCCTCGAGAACAGCTCCAACAGCTTCAAGCTATATTCAAATGGCGATTCCCCTCTACTCAAATTAAAATTGGATCCATTGTTCTTATTACGGATGAGCAACTTCCTCCATCAAAATGGCCTATAGCCAGGGTAATAGAACTTCATCCAGGAAACGATGGACTGACCAGAGTTGTTACCCTTAAGACAGCCACTCCACCTTCAAAAGAACGGTTGTGAAGTTGTGCACTCTCCCAATAGACGAAGAAGTCAGTGATTGACCCGCTTACAAATAACTTACGCATATTGCCCCTTCGGTGCAATTGGGGGGGGGGGGGGGGGGGAATGTTTGAAGTTAATGTGTTACTGATTGTCATGTATCACATATCTGAAGCAACTAAATCATATGGTCTTTGTTATTGTTTTATAATATTATTGTTCAGTCAGTTGTAAATAAACATCATCTTAACATCATCACAGGTTCTCTTTATCTATATCTAAAATGAAGTAATTTACTTGGTACTTGTTTAAAACCAGATCATTTCAGTTAGTTATCATTTTGACATCCTCTCTTTCATATTAGTAACGATATGCTGAACACAGTTTACTAAATAAAGTTAGCTAAGATTAGAGTAAATAACCATAGAGTAAACATTATAATATTATCTTTGTATTCGTAAAATCTATTGTCTAATTTATTTTTGTAATAGTATGTACCATTTTTTCTAATCCCTTTAAAAATGCTTAATCTTAATATGCTACAACATAAAATTTTATTCTTAAGACTTTTATTTCTTTGCCAATACTTTTTGTCACATCCGTGTTACAACTTTATATATTAATATTTTTTTGAGGTTGAGAGTACCTTTTTGCCTTACTTTGCACCATCCACATATACTATTAATCACTAAATTTAGCATAGCGGGCGTGAGTAAGGGCGTGAGAACCTTAAGTACGCGTGAATAGTACTGATTAGACTTCTGTATAGAACGCGGAATAGAACCCACGATCACTGCAAGAGTCCCGAAGCCCGGCTTGTTAACCACCAACTCACCCAAGACTGGTAATTTGAACGGACAGCTATAATCCTCATGAAGAAAATCAATACTTGCTGCTTAACATTCTGAACAAAGTTTTTCACGTAGGGAAAGCTCAGTCAAGGGACTGTCTGCCGTTTTTCATCTCCCACCTCTTCTTTTACATCAACAAATACGCCAGTCTGGGCGTCAAAATCTACTTTGCAATTTCATCCACAAAAAGAGATATGTTCCCCCACTTGTGGGGATAAATAAATAAGCGGCATCCCTCCCACAGCTGTCACGTGGTCAACGTATTTCATCCAAGTGGAAAATCCCACGAAACAGAATATTAAAATTCGTTGTGTAGGTATGATTTGGGTGTTAAATAGAAGTAACTTATAACTGGTATAAATTGCATTTACTATTGTCACATTTTAACGGTTTTATTTACTTAATTGCTTTCATTTCGTAACACAGTTTGGGATTGCGTTCTCAAGTTTTTGATACATGGATGTGATTTTTGTGTGTACAAATCTATGTTGACCTATAGGTTGATAGAAATATAAACGGACGAATTAATGTTAAAATAAACACACTTACAGCTGTACATTAACAGAAGATTAAAATGTTCAACACAAACTTAATGTTATTCTAAAGGGGAAATTTTAAAATTTAATATGTATATAGAGCCTTTATTTTGTGCCCGATTTTCATCACTTTTTTGCGGAAACAACAACAGACCAAGCCCTATCCAATGACACCAAAAACTTTAATATCAGTTCAAAATTGTAAAAAGAGTTCTCAACACAAAAAAAACCGTATATGTATAGATTCATATTGTTCATTGTATTTTTGTTAAAATTGGTAACCAAAATACACAGATAACAATTGTAATTAATTATCTTTATAAGTTAATCACAAAACCAGGCTGAAACTTTTATTTCTGTGCTTGATAGCTTTTCCGATCCCGCCTTTGCCAGAATCCCAAAACTCGATTGCACACAGAAAAAAGTCACTTATCACACTACATCAATATCACCTGTTTTTGACCCTCACTTCCAACAATTAAAATCATGCTTTTGAGTGCTAGGGCCGCAGATCTTTTGCCCTAGACCCCCTACTAGAAGCCAATGTAAATCAGTAGGTTATGAGTAGTGGAGAAACGCGGGAGCTGGCTCAGTTCAAGGTCACCTGAGCGATGACGTCATCGAGGTCAATGACCCCACCGATGACGTCATCGATGACATCATCGATGACGCAATCGATGACGTCATCACCCCTTACGTCACCAAGATGACGTCATCGATGTCACAAAGGTCAAGGTCACGCTGAAACCTAAAATTTTTAGGCACTTTTGCTGTTTCTCGCACTACGCTCCGAGTTTCAGTCAGGTTTCAATGACCTTGACGACTTGGAGCGAAATTAGACGAGAAACAGCAAAAGTGCCGAAGAAACTCAAAGTTTGCAACGTGACTCTGCCTAAACCGTCATGTGACACCGCTCGAGTGACCTTGAACCGATACAACTCCCGCGTTTCATCATTACTGTAACCGCGATGCGCACCCTACGACAGACACCGAGCGACTGACTGTCCGGCCCCGCGCACTCTAGGTATATGGGAAGTGGTGGGGGAAATTGCGATGACCTTGGGAAACTTGAAAATGTCAAGCCGGGTAGCACCGTTTCGGTGCTACCTTAAAGTTACATGTTAAAGTGTGATGACCTTGAGTAAAAACATAGAAATACTACAAGTTGATACCGTCCCAGAGTTAAAGTGTGGTGACCTTGAGTCAAAACACTGAAATACTATAAGTTGAAATCACCCCAGAGTTAAAGTGTGATGACCTTGAGTGAAAACACAGAAATACTACAAGTCGATCCCGTCCCAGAGTTAAAGTGTGGTGACCTTGAGTCAAAACACAGAAATACTACAAGTCGATCCCGCCCCAGAGTTAAAGTATGACGACCTTGAGTCAAAACACTGAAATACTATAAGTCAAAATCATCCCAGAGTTAAAGTGTGATGACCTTGAGTCAAAACACAGAAATAATACAAGTTGCTGCAGTCTCAGAGTTAAAGTTGGTGACCTTGAGTTAAAATACTGAAGTACTACAAGTCGATATTGCCCCAGAGTTAAAGTGTGATGACCTTGAGTCAAAACATAGAAATACTACAAGTTGATACCACCCCAAAGTTTAAGTGTGGTAACCTTGAGTCAAAACACATAAATAATACAAGTTGATGCAGTCTCAGAGTTAAAGTGTGATGACCTTGAGTGAAAACACTGAAATACCACAAGTCGATATTGTCCCAGAGTTAAAGGGAAGTGACCTAGATTCAAAACTTGTAAAAATACTTACATATAGAGAGTTGGAGAACAGCAGAGTTAAAGTGTGGTGACCTTGAGTGAAAACACTGAAATACCACAAGTCGATATTGTCCCAGAGTTAAAGTGAAGTGACCTAGATTCAAAACTTGTAAAAATACTTACATATAGAGAGTTGGAGAACAGCGAGACGCACTTCATGGAAGCCGGAGACATACTGGCCGAGCGGTGTTGTGCAGCCTAGGGACTCAGTTGTGGTGGGGGTATAGCCAACACTTAGAGTAGAAGTGTTGTGGGTGACCTTGACCCACTTGAACCCCCCCCCCCCGAACTTTTTTTTTCGAAAAAAATTTTTGACCTTGACCAAAAAGTTTTTTGCTCCGGACGAGAAGTGACCCCCCCCCCCCGAACTTTTTTTTTCGAAAAAATTTTTGACCTTGACCAAAAAGTTTTTTGCTCCGGACGAGAAGTGACCCCCCCCCCCACCCCCACCCCCACCCCCACCCCCACCCCCACCCCCTCCCACACCCCTGATATCCTGGGCGTGACCACCCCGGTGGGGATATAAGGCGGCCCGGCCACAGCCGGCTCGCAGCCCGTCCCCGCGCGTTGAGCTACCTAAAGGTTTGAGCAAACACTTAGAAATATTTACTCTTCGTACGATTAGAGTTAAAGTTTTCATCTCAACAGAAGTATCCCCAGGTTTGAACCAACACTTAGAAAAATTTACTCATGGTACAACAGTTTTATGTTTTTGCCAAATAAGTGTAAGTGTGGTAAATTGAACTGGCTAAAATGTTATAATTTGCTAAGTTTTTATTGTTGTACATGATAAATCCTAAACTTTAACTTAAAACCGTAGAGCAGAGTGCCGACACCAGTGTGCACCCCACGACAGTCGCAGAGCGACTGATCGTACGGCTCCGGGTGCCCTAGGTATAAGGAAAGTGGTGGGGGGGGGGAATTGCGATGACCTTGGGGACTTTAACAATTGTGACTATATGTAAAATTTAGTTTGTCATTATTTCAACCTAAGGTCTTGGCTTTTCGCGTTTCAGAGTGTATTAAAGCGATTTAGCTATTAATTGTAAAATTGATTTCTTAAAAGATAGTCATTTTTACGCTGGGTGTTGGTAAATTTGTTAGAGTCCCGATTGCCCATACAAAACCAAACTTTTTTATTATTCAATATTTCAGTCTGGGATTTCGGATTTACATGTTTCAGCGTATTTTAGAGTGTTTAAGCTTAT